>VUQG01020820.1:12593-25102 GCA_015106755.1 Etia nguti | reverse complement strand
AGCTGGTAGCTCGTCCCGTGAGAGCTTTGAAACGGGATGTTACGGAATCCCTCGAAAGCAGCATTAAGGATTGATTGAAGCGCGTGTCCCGGGGCATACGTCACATGTACGAGATCCTCCATGACAACGGGAGTGGAAGTTACCGAGCACCCGAGTGGCTTTTAGAGCGGGGATAGAAAAAAGGGAAAACGCAGTGTTTGTTTGTTAGCTGCACTCTATCGCGCCTGGGACCCGCAGCAACAGGTGCATGTGGATGGCGATAAAACTCAAGAAGAACTCTACTTTTTTACCAAACACGATCTGACGGATGGTACGAGACAAAACAACTTGTTAGTTAGCGGGAAAGACAAGAATGACTCTCTCCTCAATTCCGGGGAAAAGCAGCTGCGTCTCAGCAGGTTTCCCACCGCTCGCACACATGGGGAAAAAAAGTCAGGCTTGGGGCTAACTTACCCTAACTTTGATTTTCTTGTTCACTGTGAACTTTTTTTCTTTGGAGCAATCAACACGGCGAATACATACAAGGGTTATCACCGGAGCAGGACAAGAGGTGGTAATGGAGAAGAGCAAGCCGACCAACGGGAGCCGCTCCGCCGCCGACCGTGGAGCTAAAGACAGGGTGGGCAGGTAACGTTGAAAAATGGTTAACACTCACCGAAAGCTTAAAACAAACAAATAAATACGACATGTTATTGTTTTTCTGCTCTCAAAGTTTGTCGTTAATGACGAAGCAGATATCACTTTATTGTTTATTTGAGCTCGTTAAGTACTTTTGACCGTTACTGTAATAGTAGCTTAAACCTGACTAAAGCTAACATCTATAAACAGGAGTCAGGTTATTAGTCAGTGTTGACATTACAAAGATTTTTTTTTTTCCAGGTAGCTAATCCTGATAATGACTGAGTCTGTATTTGGTATTTTTCCCCAGCATGTTCATATATATATTTTTAAAAAATTGTCTACTGTATTACTATTATTATTATTATTATTATTATTATTATTATTATTATTATTATTATTATTATATAGTAGTAGTATTATTTACGTGTGTAAAAAGCTTAGGATTCAATTACAGTTACTTGAAGTTCACTCCACTAAACAACTGCCACTTTACTGAATTCACCCAAACTAATGCAGACCTATAATAAATCCCACCTTCATGAGGATTATAATGTTAATGCTTTGTTAACACTCTAATACAGAGCTTTAATAGCTTTGACTTAACTGTAGTGGTCATTTGGAGGCTGTAATTTGTAATTTTACTTCTTTCTGTAACCATTATTACTCAAAAGCTACATATCATACTGATTAACGGCTCCACGTTTTTATATTTGGACTCTACAGGAGTAGTTCTGAATAATTTACAGTAAAAAAATAACCCTTACTTATCTTTTATGCTGCCCTGGTGTCTGATTGGCTACTCCTTACAAACAGATGGTTTGAGTAGTGGGTGGGTGGGGTTTCTTTGCTCATAACCAGAGCGTGGTGCCTTACATGACCATATAAGTGATATGCACTCTTGCTGTCATCATAAAGACCAAAGAGTAGAAAAAAAATTGTCTGAAACTGAGTCTCTGAGCTTTCACAGACTCACTCCATGTTTACTATGAGCATGCACCACTGTAAGCATATATGTCTAAGACAAAATAAGAAGCAGCATAAAGAGTTCACTCTCTAATGCAGAGTAAATTTACAGCCATCACACTGATCATGAATCAACACCTTTCTAAAAAAATGTTGCTAGCTCCCTGTGAGAGTGATTTTTGTCAGAGCTGTGTTTTACAGGGAATAAGCTTCGTTTCGATGTACAGGTGGTGGTACTGAGTGGAAACGCTCCTGAATTTACCAACATCAATATCTATACTCCATACTAAGCATACAGTCGTTTACTGTATGCGAACTAGAGCTGTGAACACAAACCAGCTCGAGAAATCAGGTGACACATTGGTAATGTCAACACTGATACATCCAATGTCTATGCTTGCTATTGCTTTGGCAATAAGGACACTCGCAGAGGAGAAATTTAACCTTTGCATGAACATAATTTTAAAGTTTGTGTGTTTATTTTTCACTTTAAAGTACTTTCTGCAAAATCCAGACTCTTCTGTGACTGTGGAGTAGGGACATTTCTTCTTCAAGGGACGACTTTGCTCTTGGGTTAATCAGATTATTGTGTTACCTAATTCGTAAGGTTGAGCCAACTACAGCCACAACATCTTCATGTACTGTAGGACCAGATTACAGATGGAGCTATTGGTATTTATAAAACACAACATTAATAAAACAAAGCACTTTTTGGCTCAGGCTCAAAGAATCACAACACATCGGTACACTTCCTGTTTAAATAAATGTTCTCCAGGGTTGTGTTTTTTTTTTTTTTTTTTTTTTTTTTTTTTTTTTTTTTTTTCAAGCTTTGATGATGACGAGCCTGAAAACAATTCACCAACTTGTTTCTTTGAAGTAGTTTGTAATTTTGTCTCTTTTCTCAGAGTGGATCCGTATGGCTTCGAGCGGTCAGAGGACTTTGATTATGAGTCATATGAGGAGCTCATGTCTGAGTATCTAGTGGTGCTCACCCGACGATCCATCAAGTGGTCCAAACTACTGAAGGGCAAAAGCAAGGTGCAGAAGAATATGAAATGTGAGTATGAAAACAAAACACACTCACGTAGTCCATAAATGTGAACCCAACATAAATACTCCCCTCTGTTTCAGTAAAGCGTTACGTACGTAAAGGAATTCCCAATGAGCACCGGGCTCTGATCTGGATGGCAGCCAGTGGGGCTCAAGACCAGCTGGAGAGGAACCCAGGGCACTACCAGTCCCTGCTAGGGTCCGAGCATGACCCCAAACTTGTGGAGACCATCAAGACAGGTCAGCCTGTTCAGTTTCTCACTCAGAAGGTTTCACGTCTTCAGCAATAAGCTGTACTTTCATCACCATTTAAATTATGATTGGCCAAAATTAAAATATTAGATTAATTTTTTGACACACAAACTTAAAGAATTTGCGATTAAAAGCTCTGTAAAATGTAGTTTTGCTGTATTTTTGTCATCATTTTTATAGCTTTATTTATTTGTGAAATAAATAAAGGAAGATATTAAAAAAACAAGACAAGTATATGAAATAAGCCTCTACAGGCTTTGCACACCTGGATTTCAGGGTTTTGGTTCTTTATTCCTTTAGATTCTCCTAAACTCCCGATGTATCCCAAAGCAACTCTTAAGCCTCTATTTCACTAGTACTCAGCTCGACTCGACTCCGTTTCAGTGGTTTTTCATTACAATTGAGTACCACCTCAAAGTGCCTGGGGTCGTTATAGCAACGCGTCTGAAAGTCACTCAAATATTTTGCATGTGGCACAAACGCAACACAGCAATGGAACACATTGAGGCAATGGTATATCTGCAGTGCAGTCTGTGGCTTTTTGTCAGATTCTTGGAGACCACAGTGTTCATGAAGCCATTTCCCTTTTTGCCAGGTTTAAAAAAAAAAAAAATGGCGGTTTTGATTTTTGTGAAGGAGTCGCTCTCACGACTCATCGAGGGACGCCATTTACTGGCCAATCGGTGGGCTGCTCGGTGGATGCTCTGAGAAGTACCCCCATTTGCAGGGCGACTGTGGCTCAGGTGGTAGAGTGAGTCGTCTACCAGTCGGTGAATCAATCCCTGACTTTGAGTTCTCAGTTGAGAGGCGCTATAAGAGTGCCGGTCCATTTACTATAATAATACCACCTCTGTGTTTCACCTTAGGGACGTTTGTAGCCAGGTGATGCGCAGTGTCTGGAAGAAATGCTTGGATTTCTTATCATCAGACTGGAGAAATTTTTCCTCGTTCTCCGAACCCCTTTGAGAGTAAAAGACGCAAAGTCCAAATGTTCAAGTTAATGTTTAGACTGCCACAGTCTCACTGTAAAAGCAGGGTTTCAGTTTCCTGCTCCTTATCTGTTACAGCATGTATACAAACACTCCGCACACAGTGTGATCGGTGTCCTTGTGCTCTCATTTTCAGACTTGAACAGAACATTTCCAGACAACATCCACTTCCGCAAGAGGTCAAACCCATGTATGCAGAAAGCTCTGTACAATGTGCTGCTGGCCTATGGACACCACAATCCAGTTGTGGGCTACTGTCAGGTAAGGCTCAGTCTGATGTGGATTTTGAATAATATTAAAAGAATAATAATGTAATGAGGTAAAGAGGTAAAAATCTAGTATTATTATTCTGTGATAAAGTTACGTTATCATCAACACTTACCAGTAATTTGCCTCTGTGTCCAGAAAGAGGCTGTTTGTGTCTCTGCCAACTGACTGTGGTTATTATTAGCATTTGAAAGCCAAATTCCATTCACCAGATCATATGCAACTTGGTTTGCAATTCAAACAAGGGTGTGTTGATGGTTACATCTCTTGCCAGGCATAAATAGAATCCATTTATCTTTAGTTATACTCAGTGTTTTTTTGTTTTTTTTCTTAATTCCCATTCAGTCAGTGTACACTTACTGCTCTGTACCCTAGATGCTTTATTAAAGAGCTCTTCTGTCTGATACAGTGTGCTCAGGCAGGATTACAGGACTCATGTGAAACCCAACTGTGTGTCTTTGCCTTCAGGGGATGAACTTCATCGCTGGGTATCTACTCATCGTCACAAAAGACGAAGAGAAATCCTTCTGGCTGATGGAGGCACTACTCAGCAGAATTTTACCAGGTGCGTGTTTCTGTGCATTCACTTACTGTCACTCTGAACAATGTGCTATGAAGTGAGTTCAACATAACCAGTGTGTCTCAATTTAGTATCTAGTACTACATGTGTGCACTTTAAGGGCTTTGGTCAGTAAGACTGTAAAAGATGTGCTTTAATAAAAGCCTGGAAAGAAAGCTGAAGCAATAAAGCTGCACCTATGAACCTATATTTACTGATTCTCATCAGGGAAATGCAAAGACTTTAGACCAGAGTACTCTCAGCTCACAGAGGTCCGGGGCATCTCCCAGGATTGGTGACATGATTTTTTTTGGGGGCGGGGGGGGGAATTGTTTGGTCAGTTGGTGGTGATTTCATACCTGTGGATCTCTAATGTGGAAAATAACCTGCTCTGGAGCAGGCTAGTTTCACAGTATAACTTACCATGCACAGTATACCATAGTATAAAGTGAACCAGCTTCATAATACAGAAAACCCAGGGTTAACCCTGAAGTTATGCGGATAAGTTGAAATCCTGCTTTGTAGTACAGACCTGGTCTTGTGACAGGTGTGTATGTGTGCAGGTCCTTTGGGTACTCTGGTGCTGTAGGCTAAGAATAATCCTATCACGTGGCCTCTGTGTGTGGCCTCAGAGCTGCACTCTTTTCATTTGGATCAAGGAATGTTTATTAAATTCAGAATTATTATTTAATTTGAGCTGTTTTACATTTAAGCTCTTCATCCAGGTGTTGTATTGCATATATTGCTTTGTTCATATCAATGATGTGTGTCTGTGGATTGGTTACAGACTACTACAGTCCAGCCATGCTGGGTCTGAAGACAGACCAGGAGGTGTTGGGGGAGCTGGTGAAGGTAAAAATCCCTCCAGTATGGCAGACCATGGTGGACCATAACGTCATGTGGACCCTGGTGGTCTCCCGGTGGTTCATCTGTCTCTACATAGACATCTTGCCTGTAGAGGTGAGTGTGTCTGCGATCAGCGTTTCATACTTCACTCATGATCCAACATTGCGACCTATCAGTACTGCCACAAAACTCTTTTTTATTGACATTTAGTTGTAATATCTCAAAAATAGTAAGATTATTCACTAAATACTCGTGATTCATCACAGCCCAGCTTTTAGTGGGTTCAGATAAAAATGACAACAGCTTTTGTTTTATTCCTTGTGTTTAATCCAGTGCAGCTAACCCACTTCATACAGCAGTCTTTGTTGTTTCTGTCTCCCTCTGTTGACCTTCAGGAGGGTTTGAGCTGCTATGTTTGTTCCCCAGATACACACAACTGCTGTAGGAGGGTGTAACGCTTGCAGAGGCAGTGGAAAATAACAAGTTGGATGTGAAAACTGAAAGGAAGAAAAGAAAAAATCTCCCCACTATTTCCCACCTCTCTACATTAAAAAAAGACACTAGAAATACAGAAAATAGTCAAATTTGCATTTTTAGCAGCAGTGCTGAGGAAACTACAAAATGATTACAAGTAACTGCTTGTTTTTATAAATGCATAAATAAATAAATGCACCACAATTTGTGGCAAAGTTACTGTGAGCTTTGTCCAGGTGGGTTAAATCTGCATGCACCAACTTCTCTGAACAAACAGCAGTGGTGAGATGGCCGCTGTGTGAGCACTGCCCCTGTACACGTGTTCTGTGCAAATGTGTGTGGAGGTGACATCACATCACATTACAGAGCAGGGAAGCAAATGGTAAAAAATAAAATAAATGACTTCCTTTTTAAGCCAATGCTGTTTGTAGTTTCTGTAGTTAAATATACACAAATGGCAAAAGAAGTAATTAAACTGCTTTTGAACCACTATGCAAGTCTGACTGTAGCTGAACTGCCAGCAGACTCAAACACACCTCCTTTTCTCCAGTATCAGAAATGTTTGATACCTGAACAGGAAGAGTTTGGGGGGGATGTGGTGAAGTTTTCCTTCGTCCAATGTTACAAACATCCACCATGAAAGATGCTTGAAAATAAAAGTTAAGCAAAAAACCCCATTGTGGTTAAAAATAAAAAATAAAAAAAAAGTATAATTAAGAAAAATACATAACTAATTGAATCATGACAATGAACTGCTTAATGATGGCTATACTATACAAATAAAACTGGCTCAGAGCGATATAGGAAAAAATGATATATATACTATAAAATATCATGGATTGATTGGATTTAGTGTCTGAACTCAAATTTACAAGAACTTAAAAACACTGGAAAAATATTTTAAGGTAAATTGAAATGAAAGTGAAAATTTTACTTGCCTTCATTACATCTACTAAAGTTAATAGACAAAAACAGTTGATTCTAATTGAGCTGGAGGCCTGTATGACCCAGCAAACTACTGCAAAATAGCTGTTAAACTACATTAGTACTTCCCCAGCTCTGTTCAGTAGAACCTTTTACATGTGGTTTACCCTTCATGTTGTACACTACTTTGTTGTTGGGATTCAGTGCTTTGCTGCTGCTTTTCTCAGACTGTTCTGCGGATCTGGGATTGCCTGTTCTACGAGGGCTCAAAAATCCTGTTCCGCGTAGCTTTGACTCTGATCCATCACAACCAGGATCTGATTCAACAGTCCCAGTCACTGCCGGACGTCTGCCAGAGCTTCAAGCAGATCACACACGGACCATTTGTAGAGGAGTGTCACACATTCATGCAGGTAAAAACCCCTACAACTTTTAAAAATCATCATCAAGAGTCGTTTTACGGGATGAAAGATTAGAGATATTAGTACTTTTCTTTTAGTAATCCTTTAATCCCCGTTTCTCTTGCCTTTCCTAGAAAATCTTCACTGAACCAGGAAGTCTCTCCATGGCAACCTTGACTAAGCTCCGGGCGACCTGTCGCTCTCGAATCATTGCTGAAGAATCCTGACCTCTCCCTGTTACTTAAATTCGGCACTCATTCCAGCAGAAGTTTGCACCTTTTCTTTTTTAAACTGAGTCACTGTGACTGCTGTACATACTGTGACTGTGAAACAAACATGCACCCCAAAGTGTAAATATGTGATTAAGAATATTCTTAGCTCTGTGCTGTATGAAATGATTGTGTAGTTTGGTAAACATTTCCTTTTGTTTAAACATGGAATTCTGCACTTTAGTCTAGAAAACGAGTCACGGCGAAGGAAATGCTTAGCAGTAAATGTTCAGGCTTGATGAGTTGTACATTAAGCACAGCTGGAAGAACCTGTCTACTGTATTTCACATCAAAATCTGTCAAAATTGTAAACAGCGATTGTTCAATTAAATAGAAAGGTGACATTCAATACTGGTACAATGTTGTAATATAGTGTGAATCAGTGATTAAGCTCTAAAGTGTTGCAGTACAGTAAGTTAAAGGGCTGGATTTTCTCTTTAACAAAATTAAACAGTTTTAAGTTCTAGGTAAACTGATTAGAGTTGGTTCAGTATGTTCTCCCCGAGTAAAATTGTGGATAATGAAAAGAATCATTAGCATCATAATGAACTAGTTTGTGATACTGCAAAAATGTCTCAGGTGTATGTTAAATATTCAGCTGAGTAACCAGCTTGGAGTTTAAAACACAACCACACACACAAAAAAAAACCCCACATCAATCCACAGTAGGAATAGTCAGAATTTATTATCCAATACAAAAGATCAAACCCAGTACTCCATTAAAAATAAGAACTTAATTTTTTTACATTTCTTTTGGGAAGGGGGGTGAAACGCAAGAATGGAAGTCAGCCATGCAGCTCTTAACAAGTCCATTAAATACATTGTGATTTTTTTTTTTCTTTTCTATGTACAGCTAAGTAGGAATCCACACTTTATTGCCACGACTATCAGACTGCATTTGATTATCTGCATTAACTGTGCAGTGCACTGATGGGATAGGCTTACAGTTTCATCTGAGGAGGAATATGACTGGAGAGAAAAAAAAAAAAAAGCAGCACACAGAGCCTTCTCCTAAGAGTTGCCAGGATAATCTTGTGCTCAGGAAGGAGAAAATACACCCGGTGAGCATGTTTAGGTAGTTCATGTGATTCCCTCTGCGTCTTCAACTGGAAGATTCTTTATAAATAATTACACAGCTAAAAAGACAAACAGCAGTTCAAGCAAATACAAGCTCCTAGAACATGAAACGAGCAGACCATTGATGGTTAACATGCTGAAGCAAATTCAAACTCTCAAACTTTGAGTCACCTCAGGTTTCATCAAGATGCATCTAAAGTTAGCAGTTTAATGGTAATCCACAGAAAAAGTGAAAAATTTTCCGCAGATATGCGCACGCGCGCGCACACACACACACACACACACACACACACACACACACATGCCCACAGAGTCATCCATCACCGAGTTACACCCTTTGGTTCATCCCTTCACCAATCAGCCTGTCTGGTTCAAGTCTAATGAAGGGTCGCTCAGATGGCCTGGTACCCAGCATGGCTCCTCCTCTTGCCTATTAGATAGGCAATAAGGGTGATCAGCACCAGACCAGCGAGAGCTGCTCCAACAATGATGGGGATAATCATCTGGTTTTGGTCCATCTGACACTCCTCCGCTACAGACACACAAGAGGTAGATCAGAAGGTGAAGCCGTGCAAACAAAATGGCAGTTTTTCCTTTAACACCATTGGGCTGATATGGATGTAGCGCTTGAGTGTTCCAGCTGGTCTGGTAAACTGCATTTCAGACTTATCATTTTAGTACAGGGTAAGGCTTCATTTCATCTTCATCTCTTATTATTCATTCTGAAACAAGTTCGTCAGACACAAACAACATGTTTAATTCATTCATACCTGTAGCAAACCGGCCACTCTTGACACCAAAGGGCTGGACTTGGAGATTGAATGTGTTGAGAGAAAAGCTTGGTGCCACAAACAGAGTCTGCTCTGCATTGCACATGTAGGAGTAGCCCATTGTACTGCGCAGGTAGTTCAGACTGTTGTTACTCACGGAAAAGTTAGCTGAGTAGAGAAAGTTCATTTTATTCAGCTTCAAAAAGTCAAAGGAAAAAAAAAACAGCCAAAACAAAATGCATGTTTATAAGATGTACTTACCACTGTCAGACCAGTTAGCAAGCAGTGTTACCCCACTCAGGTGGTACTTGTTGGTTGTGGAGTTCTGTGGACCAGAGGAAGAGCTGAGCAGTTTTGTAAAAATAACTAGTGTAACATGAACAAAAATAGGGTTAAGTTTACCAGAGTGAAGTTGAAGGTGAGAATAGTAGATTGCATCTGTGTCAAAACCAGTGTAGCACTGCTGGCTTCACATGATCCCGTTGAGTTTGTCACATTGGGATTGAGGTTTAATACATCCTGGACAGTCTGGCAAAAAAACAAAACAAAACCCAAGATGCACTTTGTTTCAAGTTTCTTTTATTTCTACTGACAACTGGTTCAACATTTGCTGTTTTGGGGGAGAATGCCTGCTCTTGAAACTGCAGTTTACCTTATTCTGAGACGTGTAGGAGACATTGAGCTGCAGCCCCATTTTAGCCAGGAGACATGTGGTGCCATTGGTGTCCTTCACAGTGTAGTTGCCCTGCTGAGGTGTTCCTGGAGGGGTTGGAGCTGGAGCTACTGTTGTAGTACTGACAGTAGTAGGTGAAGGTGTTGTACTGGTTTGATCTGCAAAACATACGGTCTCTGCAAACAGAAAAATAATACTGTGAATAAACATAAAAGAAACAGTTCAAACTTAAAACCACTCAAGAGTAAAAACCTTTAACATCCACCTACCTCTTGTACTCAGGTCATTCCCTGGCATGTATGCCTCCAGCCTCATGTCAGTGAAATTAACATTTGCAGTGCCAACTGCAATCACTGTAGGGCTCGCACATTTGTAGGTGGTGTTCACTGTTGCTTCAATCCCAACAGAGGCAGACACCAAAGTGACCACACCTACAACAGAGTAGGTAGAAATCAGCACAACAGCACCTTGAATACCATCCTGTTGTTCACGCTGACATTTCAGTCTAAATCTTTCCTTCAGTTTCCAAACAGTCCCTAAGAGTTAAAGCGCTCAAATTTAAAATAATCAGTGTGGGTTGTCCTCACAGCTGTTACAAGAAAGCTCATCCAGCATTCATAAGAGAAGAGTTATGAGGAGAAGTTAGCTCTATGTTAGCTAGCTGACATCTAAAGACAACCGTAAAGTTAGGGGTCAGAGGGTTAAGGTCACAGATTCAAATTTTTAGTAGATACACTTCTGGTGTCATTTTGAAGCACCTATGCCACTTCGTTCTCGCGTCATCACATTAAAACTTTGGTGTCCACGTTGCCCGCCCACCTGGGTCACGCATCAGCATCAGCAGCTGGATAGTGTAGTGGTAAGACTACACATCTTGGGAGCGGGAGTCACAAGTTTGATTCCCACCCGGTATCCAGTAAGGGTCCTGGCTAGACCCCCCATGCTAAACACCAAGCCCTGGAATGGCGCGGCTATGTCCGCAGCTCGGACACAAGAATTTCACTGCATGTTGTACTCTGTATAATTGTGTATGTGACAAAAAAAGGTTGTTTGTTGCATCAGCCTTTTATTGCCGATTGGGAATAAAAAATAAATACCTCAGACCGGCACTATGAAGAAGGACCTAACCAAGTGTCAGTTATCCAGGACACTGTCATTTCAAGAGCTTGAAAAGAAGAATACTTTAAGACTTCTCACCTTGTAAACTTCTTGAAATGTCTTCCAAAAAAACAAACAAAAAAAAAAAAACCCTCCAGATTTTTTGTTCACCATCAGCAACAAAATATGAATTCATAAATGAAATTCATGTGTAACACTGAAATGTCTAGTTATACATGTAGCATCCCCTCTTTATGCTACACTATTCAGAACAGATTTCTGACACTTTTTAAAAAAACCACATTAATATATTAAGAGCCATCACATGATTCAGGACAGTGCAAGGTCTCACCGGAGATGGTGGCATTGGGGAAGACTGAAGTGTCGCTTAGGTTGTACTGCAGAGTCAGGCTAGAAACCTGATACAGTGTGCCATTGGTTGAGAAGTTCAGCCCAAGAGCGTAGCCAGATCCAAACACCGCCACCAGCCTGGGGGAGCTGCCATCTCTGCCACATGTGCTGTTTGCTGTATCCACTGTGGTAGAGTTGGGCAGAAAAACCTGCACTGTTCTCTGAGGACACGACAAGTGATACCACAAATAAATAACCGGACACACAGAAATAAAGTGGCAGCAGGTGAGCAAACGCCTGTACGTACGGTGGTATGGGTAGTGTTGTATACAATGGAGAATGACGCAGACAGATCGGCTTTAATGCAGGTGGTGCTGTTCTCCTTCACCTCAAGAGTTACTGCATCGATGCAACCTGGATATGAAAGACGATTAAAAAACAAAAAAACAAAAACAAAAAACTATTTAAGTAACAAACTGGTTAAATAAACACAATTTAACCATTTTAAACTGCAGCTTTAGGCAGAAAAAAAAAAAAGAAAGAAAAAAGTGGCAACATATTTGGATAGTAATTAGATTACATGCTGAATTGTGCATTGTCATTTACAACACACAAAACCCACAGTCAAACTGTAAACACTGATATATTCATTAGCTCAGAATATGATCCAGATATGATCCAATTTAGAGTCTGACCCCTAGGTTTGCTGACACCAAAATAAATGGATATTTTTTAAAACCCACACTTACACCAAGTGCATGTTCTTTATCTCAGTCTTTACCTTGACCTGGTTAGATAAAGGTTAATTAACAGTGATAATCGTGCAGCGCAGCCTCTGTTACAAGACGGCATGTCCTACATTTACCTTGTTTACAAAAAAAAAAAAAAAAAAAAAAAAAAAAAAAAAAACAAAACACACACAAAG
>VUQG01020820.1:0-10528 GCA_015106755.1 Etia nguti | reverse complement strand
CCCAAAAAATATTAAAAAAAAAAAAAAAGGATCATTACCAGATCTAAAGACTTTTCAGGCAACTGTGGTTTGGTTTCACAAATGACTCGATGTGAAACTTTAAAGTGCTGTGGCTCCAACAGCACTGAAACACTGATCCAATTTTTTTTAATTCACAATCATAAAAGCCCTTTAAATACATTTTGTAAATAATTTCTTCATTCTAATGAGTTCCTTCAAATTTCCTTCTTAACACAAACACATATCCATATTCATACATATACAGTGAGAGTGTTTTACCTTCAAATAGAGAACTTTGCAGAAAAACTGTTTTTAAGGCAGAAAAACCCTGGTACGTCCTACTCCCTTTACATTATGTAAATGTAACCTGGATAAGAAGAGAAGTAAAAGGCTCTGCTGCACAACTGAGCAAGACGACAAGTATATCAGTCTCTAGCTTGATAAGCTGGCAAATAACACCCATAAAACACCATCCTCAGCCACCCAGCTGAAGGTGTAGTGACTAAATTTTACTCGTTTTGTTTACATTTTGAACAGGCTTAAAGTTTTGTTTTTCCTTTTAAAACCACTTAAGGCCAAAGAAACAAGAAAAGGCTGATGCTCCAGAAACTCAGTAATCCATACTTACAGCTTCTTTAATCACTACAGTAGCTTACAGCTGTGCCATCACCAACAGGAGGCAGTTTTTCTAATTTTCAGCCTTTTAACAAAGCAAGTGTGCACACAATGCCCATGAGGAAAAACTGTTTAAAAAATAAAATAAAAAAAATAGTATTATGTAAATGATGAGTTTGACATTTATGGACAATAAATACAATGTAGTTTATAGTCCACACGAAGGAAACGGCAAGCACTAACGAGCTGAACCAGGCGGTCAAATAGCCAATAATATAATACATTTAATTTTTAAAAATCACCTTAATATCATCGTACACAAGGGTTTTAAAAATATATATTTTTAAACATACTTAAGAGTGGTAGAGGTGTGTGTGTGTGTGTGGGGGGGGGTAGCTTTAACATTTTTGGCTAGTTTTAGCTAAAAGGGTTAAACGGCCCGGGCCGGTGTCGGTAACGCACCGACCGTTTTTGCAACCGACAACTAAACCTACCGCAGGCTCCTCCCGCTTATACCGTTTGATCCAACAGTAGCTTCTCAAGAGGGGAAAAAAACCCAACTCACCTAGGACCACAAACCAGACGACGAGTCCGGCCGTAGCGTGAGACACTTTCATTTTCAAGCAGAGTGAGAAGCACTTTTTCACCCTTGCGGAAAGCGCGAACAAGCCCGGGGGCAGAAGTGGTGCTGAGCCGCGGCGGCTGCTGCTTCTGCTGTTAGCGCAGGTGGGTCTACACGGCCACACTTGACTCCACAGTCGCTCCCGTTTACGTGTGTCTGGTGTGTGAAGGAGGGTAGTCGAGGCTTTTTATTATCCCTAAACTGCGTCCAGCTGGTGCCAAAGGACCAGTAAACAGAGTCGAGCGTCGGTCACAGGCGTACAGTCTGATTGCGCCTCATCTCGTCATGTGAACTGGTAGCCTTTAGAACCCGAGTCACGTGAGACTGCCCCTCCCGCTTCCTCTGTGAACTCAGCTCGGCCATCTCCGCTGAATGACTAAATAAAAGGCTGCACATTTCCTCTGCTATCCAAGTGGCAACAGCGTTTCATTCTGTATACCTGCGTGACAAAATATGATTGTACTTGCCCCACATTTACTGCCGGGTAGGATATGCCAGCAGAGTGTTAATAGACGCCTAATGAGAAAACTAGGGCGCAATAAAAATGACTTCTCACAGCACTGTCATACGCAGGGCTCATTAATTAAAATGATAGCTGGCTGGAGCAATACAATGCTGGGATATATTGACTTCCGGGTTCTCCTTTTCTTTTCCCGATCCATTAAAGAACACTTTAAACCACTTATGGAAATTTAGATTTTCGTTATACCACAGCACAGTGAACTCTGTATATTTTTTATATGAGGGTGTAGCACGTGAAAGGCGCCTCCACTCTATGCCGAGCACTCTGCTAAGTGCATGTGTTGTGGGCAGTCAGCTGACACCTTCAATTCACGAGGGCATGCAAAACCCTAGAAGGAACTCGGAGGGCCCTGCTACATTTTACTGTACAGTTCAGCCATCCTTTTTAACAAGGGACCCACCTTTTTTGCCTTAAATGAGACTATAGTGTCAGTCAGCCAGCCATTAACGCCTATATTTCTATGAAAAAAGCAATATCAAGGGAATGGTAAAAGGGCAACGTTTTTAGCACAGCCTACAAATCCTCTTTAATTACCCAAACTGTCCCTATTTCACAGTCACTTGTTTTGTTTAATGGTTTTTTAAAAAATGTAAACATTGATCTATAAAATCAGAGTGCAGACATTTTTAGTATCGATCCGATACCAGTGCTGATATTTTGAACTTTGGCATCATGAATAATCATCAGTTTGCCCTAATGACCACTAAATCACTGATTTTCGCTTTCCAGAATAATTAATTAGAACAAAAAGACACCTTTCAGCTATCTTGTACTTTGAAACTGGGTTTTTTTGGAGACCCAAAATGTATATTTTTTTCTGTCGTTAAAACACTTCAGGTCAAACTCTGTTGTTTAAACGTGCTATATAAATAAAACAGACATTATTTTCCCCACAATATATGCTACCTGTTTATTCTTTGCCTCTCTGAAAGAACTGTGACAGTGGGCTCTCTCTCTGTGCTGAGGGTTTACGTCATCCTCTCAGTTTCATGTCTCTGTCTCTCTCCACTGGCTTTCGGTTTGGTGTAGATATCAGTTTAAAATCTTGTTTCTTACTTTTATGGACTTACAAGGTGAGTCCCCCACTTATATCACTGATCTACTCCCTGTTCTCCAAACTGGATCCTTAGGTCCGTAGACAGAGGTCTTCTGATGATTCCACCTACCCATCTGAAAACTAAGGAAGGCTGTGCATTCCAAACCTTAGCGCCAAAACTGTGGAACAGGTTACCTCTCTCTCTTTCCACCCTTGACTCTACAGCATCCTTAAAAAAAGAAAAGAAAAAAAAAGCTGAAAACCTACATCCTAACTTTTGCTGAAGTTAGGATGTAGATTTCCCACAGAAATCTAAATCAAGCTTCAACAGTAGTATTGATCCTATCTTGCTAGTATCAATTCAATACCAACACCAGCATTGGTATCTTTACTATCAATATTTGGATCCATCTGCACCCCTGCACATCACCACATGCACACATCACCAACTGAATCATTAAATACTCATTTATTCAGCTTCACTTTCCGCACTCCTACACAGAATACAATCTGGTCTACGAAAACATCAGCACATGACAGTGAACATTTGAACATTTTGGTCAAAACAAATAACAAAGATGCCAAACGTAATACCCGAGCAGCTTGCCTGCATATGTTTTAGCATCTGTGCTCTTCACTCGTCTCGTCCTCAACAGCTGTGTCAAGTAACCAGCCAGTCAGGCTTATACTCAGCAGTTTATGCAGCCGTTCATAAGGAAAACATCTAAAACAACAACCAAAAAAAAGAACTCTTAAAACTCAAGACAAACCACCTATAGTAGAAAATAAGTGATATTAGAATGACATGGAGAAAAATAATCCAATCTGAGGGGAAAACAAAACAAAACAAAAACAGAGGAAAGTGCTAGTTATTTTCTGTTGTGTTTTGCATTAGCAGATTTGCAAGTCACATAAATCAACCATCAACAACAACCTGGGCCACTCCTCCAGCCCAATCTTAGAGTCCCACTAAGAATATTGCAGAATGGGAGCAGCACAGCCAAGTGTCTCTCGTCTCTCTGGAGCTCTGTGTCATCTGGACCTTGTGTCCAGGAGAGTGGACGGAGGGAAAGATGGGCACCAGAGGAGAGTCGGGTGGCTGAGGGGCTGTAGTCCTGTGCTACGGGGCCAGCTGCACGCTCGCTGTGAAAAAAGCATGGCGGTGACAGCGGTACCCCTTCAGGCAACATAGTGGTACTGGTTAGGAGTCTCCTTGTCACGTTCCATGTAGTCTCTATCTATAAGCGACTCGATCCGCTTCTTCAGATCACCCGGCTGTGGAGAGTAAGGAGAGTCAGATGAGCTTTAGGTGCGTGGGGAAATAAAAGAAATAAATACATTAATTAATTAATAAAAAACAAACATAAAAACAGGCTTAATCTTGATCACCTTGACAGGGAACTTCAGCTGGTTGTAGAGCTCCGATACCAGCAAGTTGTGACTGAGGGTCTTCCTCATCTTCATGATGCGCACCACTGCTGCATCGATCTGATACTGTCTGTCCTGAAATACGCGCTCTGTGGTGCTAACCTGCTCCTCTACCTGTAGGGAAAACAAATAAGCAAGTGATGAGTAAAAAAACAAACAAAAAAAACTAGTGAACGAACAAACCAACCAACCAAAAAGACGTTATTTTTTACCGTTTCTTTCATTTGGATCTGGTTGATCTTGATGCGGAACAGTTTATGTCTAAAATCATTGTTGAAGTTGAAGCGGTCTCCATCCTCCACGTCTTTCCCTCGAGGGTTCTTGTTGAGGACACGTGCCTTTCCGCAGGCCAGAGACTGCAGCGTACGCCTGAGCTCTCCCTCCTCTGTGAGGAATAAGAGAGCAGCCATGTGATACAGCAGGTACCCCTCAGAATGGTTACAGAACACTTAAACTGTATAAAGACACGCGTTACCTATGCCAGTGGCAGCCCGAATCTCCTCCATGCTGAACTCCTCTCCCTCATTAAACATGAGCAGTACCAGAGTCTGGAACAGGGAGACCTGCAGTTCCTTCTTACCCTGCAGGATAAGGTAGTCATTTTAAATCCAGGTGCAGTCCAGATGTTTTCTCAGCCCAGTGCGTCCACCTTCTCCATGCTCCATTATCTCTTACAAGGCTCTTACCTCTTTAAACTCTGCCTTCAATACAGCATGGCCCAGTGTGGGCTGCCACTGCAGCTTCCTCCCACTGTGCTTACCCAGATAGAACAGCTTGAACACCTCCTGGAGTTTTACCATCTACCAGAACATAAAAATATTATTTGTATCAACACTGTCTTGGATCGGATCAGCTGATATCCATAATAACCATTAAGAAATACACCAAACAAAAGGCTTTATGAGTGTTTTTCTCAAAACTTCACCATGTAAATGCACAGTATGTAAAAAGTCTGTCTGATGATCTGTTTCTGTTCTTCACAAAGTTATCAATTTCTTTTGTTTCATGCACTGGTCAAGTGTATCGGTGTGCCAGACCTAAATGCAGCGCTGCTTACCTCTGTGGGCAGGTGCACCTCCATGGGTGTGTACGAAGGCCAGTAGCCCATAGTGAGGATGTTCACAGTAAGTTCTATGTTGCTTGGCTCGCTCTGGTTCTGCATATACTGAGTTAATAAAAGAACAATTGTTTTACAATGATGCATTAAAAAAGCATTTAGAGACACAAATAAAGTGGAGTGCATCTAAAAAGCTCAAGTGTAGCAACAATATCTATTTTTAAGGAGGTTGGGAAAAAAAGCCACTGGACTTCTCATACGAGAAGCTTCTTCATATATGCAGTTTTGTTTATGTGCATGAAGACTTCAGGTACCTGTTTGAACTGAATCATGATGTCTTTGGACAGCTCCATGTCTTTAAACATCCCCTCAAGTTTACTGGTAAACGCCGCCCCGCATTCTGCAGGAAGTCAAGACCATGAATATTACAGCTGGCTGCTTCTCACACCACCACATTACCACAGACACCCATGAGAGTCTATATTAGGATTAATAACTTCATATTAGAATGCCATTTAGAGCTGCTGCTGCTATATTACTGCGACATAAAGATCCTCTCTGCGGTTAAAGCAGCACCAATCAAATTTCAGAATATACTGCATGCACAGGATAAGGTCAACCAAAAGGCCAGTTTCCTCATCTAACTGCTCGAAAACATCAAGCATATATCTATGAGTGAGGCATGCATGTTGATTAACGACAATGTGCTGACTGTGAGGTGTGAAACATTTCCCATCTGCCTTAAAAAAAAACAGCTACTCCGCTGACTCAGGACATAAGAGCAACAGACAATTGTTCAGGGTTTCCAGTATAACCAGGATATCTGGATCATGGATTACGGAAATCCAGTTCAAGATTTCCTGTTCCGTGGGAAAGTCATTGTTTTTAAAATCTAGTCAAAAGTTAAAATGTCATCAGACAATCACTGATGGTTTTATTTATTTATTTACTTATTTTTAATTGCATTCTGCTAAAGCCTGCTTGAGTCTGACTGGTTAATAGAACTTGGACTACAAGTGGACTTTCATCTGTTTATGGACTATATAAGATATCAGAATAGAGACTTACCGTGTTTGAGCTTAGACAGCATGGACTTCTCAGCATCAACAGAGGCACTCTTGCCAACCAGCAGGCGTTTGGCCAAGTCCTTCTTATAAAAAGCTTCAAACACATCTTTTCCTGGATGTACAAAACAGATCAAGAGGCGTCAGACGGAAACAAGCTTCCTATTCACTACTTAAACTAACTGGGTGAAAAGCAAACAGCGACATATTTATTAAATATAACTAACCGTGTATGAAGCGGAAGATTATCATTATCTTATCCAGTATTCTCTCCAGCTCCTCCTCCGTAGCCTCCTTGTTCCCAGCTCTTAACTTAGAATCTACATATTTAGCTGCATGGAAAGCACAAAAGCGGTTATCACATGGTGGAACTAATGAGAACCGCATTAAATGAGCTGTGTAAATTCATTTAAGCGCACAAAGGTAGTGTTTTATACTTCTAAAACACTTAAAAATCTGTATTACTGTATTAAGCAAATCATCATTACTTGGCCTGGCCTACCGATAAGCTCTGCAGGCTTGTTGGGCCTCTTGTTGATGAAAGTTTCAAAAGCCTCCTTCATAGCATTGATGAAGCTCTCATTGCGTGCAAAGCAGCTCTGTGCCACGTTGTCCATCTTGTCTTTGAAGTCCAGCAGGTCTTGTACCATGTCTTTGTCTTTCTCTGGAGTGCATACAATCTCTCCTCCAAAGGACTGAAACCACACACAGTTTACATACACACGTCTTAGACACAAGAAGACCAGGACACATTTATTTTGACAGTAATGATTTGTGTTGATGTCTACAAATGTGTTGGATCTTGTGTGCACCTTGATGTAATCCCTCCAGAACTGCAGCAGTGTGGGAAGACCTCCCTTTACTTTGCTGAAGAGCTGGTAGAGGAGGGTGAGTTCAGTCACACGATTCTCATCCAGCAGAGTGCTCAGACCTGTCACAAACATGCTACACATGAGTGCATTTTATATACGGAAAACTTAATTACGTGCATGAAAACAGGATACAGCTCTACAGGCAGGACAGCTCAACTAAAAAAGAAAAAGTACTAAAAAAGTTGCTCAAAGTAAAAACACAAACGAATACTCGTCGTGTACCAGTTTAACAGAAACCCAGCACTACGTCTGTTTGTTTGTGGTTATTTGCAAAACCTTTCACACAGACATACCCTTTTGCAGTATTGCAGTCATATGTTCTCCTAACAGCTGTTTCTCAACACAGCTAATGAGAGGTTTCCTATGAAACAAAGAAAACAATATAAGAAAAACAAATTGTAAACAAAGTTCTTTGCTTGCAAAGCCAAGTTGCTGTTCTTCAGAACATCTGTTACAACACCTATAAAAATCAAAAACTAAATAATAAATAAATATTTAGCCAATTATTCCTTCAGGATGGTCTCCTTGTGAATCCATTCACCACTTCCAGCATGACTGCTGTTTTTTTAAATGGCTCTGTGGGAATCCAGTTCCGTCCATATGCAGATGCACATTTGAGATGCACACTGGATTTCCTCCCCCATGGTGTCCTTCAGCTTAAATTGCAATTTGAAGAGGAGGATGAAGTCAAAAGGAAATAAATTTAGCTGGTGCTCAGTAGTGGCGTGTTCGTGGGGCCAAAAAAATTCAAGTTATGTGCACCAAATATAATCAGTAAGTCCTGCACAACCCTGTGGACAATGGAAAAACAAGGAGCAAGCACCTCATACGGGCTTGCAGACTGTGGACTGTTTTACTGAAACATGCTGTTTGATGTCTGAGTTGTGGTCAGAGAAGCAGTTGTCATCCACAGTGATGATCCGTTACATAAATGCTTACATCAATTTGCATTTTGTGCAAGTTAGAGCTGCAAGGTTACACTGCAGATGCATAGCTGCACGTGGTCAGAAGGGAACTTCCAGGGTTTAGACTTCCAGACTGAGACGATCATAAATGAGTAAACCAACCAAAACATGTAGATTTTTTTTATTTACATGGAATCGAAAGAAGAACTTTCTGATTGCATGGATAGTTGTGGAAAAAAATTAGTGTAGTAGTGTTAAAGGTTGTGACTGCGATCTTCTATAACAGTGCTTGGTTATACTTTAAGGCACCACTGGCCTTCTGACTCAAAACTAAACCCCATTTAGCAGTTTCTACATCACTATATGGCAATGAATGGTTTTTAAATGTTCTTTCTGAATGTTGCATGAAAGCCGTTTTAAATGGTAAGTAGACAATTTTCCCTTCCTTAAGCTCCAGCCACCCTTGAAAAGGATAAGCTGGTATAGCCAATGGGTGGATGTCTCAGTGATATGCCATAATATAATAATAATCCAAATGAATAAATAAGTAAATAAATAAAAAACATTACTGAGTGCTCTGATCGAGGTAGCTCACGATTCGATCATTTTCCTCCTCCAACCGACGAGCCACGTGGTGCAGGTACTCGGGTACCTGAACACACACAAACACACACACACACTCAGTACAGCTGGTGACAATCACATGACACACACCCACTGATGGTCTCACTCACGTCTCTCTCCTGCATCAGACGCTGTCCCTCTGCTGCATACAGACGATTGGTCTCCGTCAAAAATCTCTCCTCAAAGGAGTCTTTGTAAACCTAACAAGAGTCGTTAATCATAATGGAGAAATACTGGCATGCACTCTAAGCGCCCATGTGATGAAGAGGCGATTGTGTACCTGCAGGTCTGACAGCATGCCAAGAAGACTCCTAAGCAGACTCCGGTCCACGGTCTCTCCGTTCCGCTCCAGTTCAATCTGCTCCAAAATGCCCTCCACTGTTCGCTTCTGAACAGCACTGTCGCTCACGATGTGGGTGCGAAACAGCTCCAAACCGGTGTCCCTGCAGCGAATACATAACATCAGCTTTCTGGGAACATCTTTACAGACACAGTGACTTGAATTAACTATAATTTTACCAGATGGAAGGGAGTAGAGAGTTCTGCAGCACATAGGTACGATCCAGGAAGAGAAAGATGCTCCGGATCATTATCTACAGAGAATCATTAGATCAACATTCCTACGGTCATCTAAGGTTTGAGCAAAGCAGATTTAAATGCATATCTATCAAACATCACACTCACAGTTTGCCTACAGTGGTCCTGCCAGCAGCGATTCATTCGCTTCAGGAAGGAAAGGTTGTCCAAAGACTCTGTGAGGTCCAAGTTAAAGAAAATCTTTTACTGAGGCATCAAACCCCAGCTCTGAATTATATTACAGTACCTCTAATGAGATATAATGAGAAAGCATGTTTATCTAACTTCCTCTTAATACTTAAAAGAAAAAACTTCAAAAAGCTGCCCAACCAGTGTTATTAAATGTGATTATTAAATTCAATCAAATCTGTGAATGCAAAGACCTACAGTGTAGGTGCCAAACTACACATTTATACATTTAGCATCGCCTGCCGTCTGCCAGCAGACCCCAGATATCATTGAAAGAGTAAAGCTACCAATAAATTCCAAGCAAAATCCACCTCGAGGTCCAAACTGCAGATTTATAACCAAAGGGGAGCACTGCTTTATCTTATCTGTGTGCAGCAGATCTCAAACAAATTACTACTCACTACTAGCAATGGTGTGACGACAACAACCTGCATCTGAACACAGCCAAGACCAAGGAGATGGTAATCGACTTCAGAAGAACAAAGCGATCTGAGCACTCTACCCTCTACATTGATGGGGAGGAGGTAGAAAGGGTAGAAAGCTTTAAGTTCCTCGGAGTCCACATCTCGGCCGACCTTACCTGGTCCACAAACATCTCCCACCAGGTAGGGAAAGCACAACAAAGGCTGTACTTCCTCAGGAAACTACGTCAGGCCCAATTACCCCAGAGACTGCTAGAAAACTTCTACCGCTCCACCATCGAGAGCCTTCTGACTTACTGCTGCACACTCTGGTTCAACTGCTGCACCGCAGAGGACAAGAGGAAACTGCAGCGGGTAGTGAGGGCAGCAGAGCGGGCAATCGGCACTTCACTAACCCCCCTCGGAGACATTTACACTGGCAGACTTCAGCAGAAAGCCAGCATCATCATCAAAGACCCCTCACACCCTGGACACTCACTTTTTTCCCCCTCCTTCCCTCTGGTAAACGCTACAGGTCCATCAGGTCAAAGACAAACAGACTCAACAGAAGTTTTTACCCACAGGCTGTCAAACATGCCCTACCTCCACCCTGATT
>VUQG01020819.1:0-16952 GCA_015106755.1 Etia nguti | reverse complement strand
AGACTCAACAGAAGTTTTTACCCACAGGCTGTCAAACATGCCCTACCTCCACCCTGATTGGAGGATAACTGCACTGCCAACACTCATGGACATCACACCTTATTTATAAATCGTATCTCTGTTTATACTTCAATGCAACCAACACCCCTACCTCTTTAAACTGTATTTATTATAACCTTATTTAGTATAGTTCCAACAGCACCCCCCCACTCAATGTGCAATATCACTGATCACACTGCACCTCTCAATGCACCTGCTAGTTAGATGGCATGTATGTGTATGTATATAGATGTAAGCGTGTATGTGGAAATATGTGTGTGTATGTATGTACGGATGCATATATGTATATATACATATATCTATGTATGTGCGTGTATGTTTGCAGGTGTATGTATAACTTGTACATATCTTTCTTGTGTAAATGTAAATTTGTCTGTTATTGTGTAAATACTTACGCTGTTGTGTACTTCACACACATGGAGAGATGCCAAACTGCCTTTCATTGTGCTTGTAACAGTGACAATAAAAAAGCTATTCTATTCTATTCTATTCTAAAGGTTTAAATATCAACCACAAGTCTTAAACATTTTTTCAACTTAAAAAAAAAAATCTTAAACATTTTGACTAGCTGTATTTTCAGTAAATTTACTTCCTAAGATACAAAGACTTTATGAAGTGCAAGATAGATCTAAGCTCAGCCTCTATGCATAATTTCTTTTTCTTTTTTTGGTATTTGCTCAAGTTGTCTCCACCTCTACAGTTTTTTAATGTAATAATAATTCTCTGCCATAAATAGTGCACAAAAGATGTGAAAATGCTGTAAGTCATGTGTCTAAGCTAAAAGGAACCCGATCTCAGCCGGGTCTGACATGTTAGAGACCGCCACCATCATCAAAACACGAAATGAGGAAATATCTTTTGTTGTGATTTACAGTGTCAAGACAAAGTGAAGCTTTTCTGGCAGCAAGAGGTCCATCACCTCACTTCATGCTGTTGGATTGCTTTAGTTATCACCCATGTGATAACAATTGTGCAATGATTTTCTTGTATTCACATGGTAATATCACACATCCATGACTTCCATTCATGGTGTTTCAAATCTTTGCCAGGGATTAAGAAAGGGGAATCAAGATTTTCCCCCCAGACCAATACGTTTTGCATTCCCATTATGAAAAGCCAAACACAAAATTATGACAGCTCTGCTTCAAAATTTCTTAGCGAGGACTGTATCTGGATTCGAGGACAGCAATGTCCATTTCTGAATATAAAATACAGATTTTGACCCCCACCCCCCCTTCCTTATTAGATTATTAGAATACATTTCTGTCACAGCTTGTCAGTGATTTTAGAAATCCAGCGAGAGATATCTTATTTCTAATGTGGTTGTGCAATCAAACTTCATCTATCCTGATTAAAACTGTTTTCCCCCGACCTTTTAAATATTTCAAACTCGACCATTGCAGTTTTCTAAATACTTTCAGTTTTGATGAATGAACTACAGACACATTAGAAAGAAATAAGCCCTTGATAACCAATAACGTGATTTATTCTATAGAACCAGACAGAAGCAGGAACCTCAATAAAGTACAATCAAATGTTGGTCTGTTAACAAAGCATAGCTTTATTTTGATGATGGTAACACAAAATGGACTCTGACAGACATGAGGTGATGGGGTAGCTGCTTATTTCTCCATAGCGGCCTTCCGTGCTGCCTTCAAGCCCTTCTTGTTGTGCTTCTTAGCAAAGCGCATATTCCTCAGGAACTTGGGGTCCACCTGCAACAAAGTAAACAAGCAGAGTTTACTTTTTTTTTTTTTTTTTTAAATAACAAAAAGTTAGCAGGTTCACTGAACTGAAAGCTCAGAAAGTTTTCTTCGAAGCAAATAATGAACTTTAATAACACAATGCAAAAATAATTATTTCATTTTAACAGGTTAGGGAGAGCCTTGGATAAACAGAGTAATGTTAGCAGCTTTATATCACCTATTAAAACAGTGCTAATCTAAATGGAAATTGAACTTGGATTAAGTAATGTTTAGGATTATCAAACAGTCCCACATTACCAAGGACCTCTCTGTTACTCTGCACATTCACACACACTTTAATAACCAGATTACTGAGGTCTTTCAGCAGTGATCTAATTTCTTTAATGTATATATATCTACAAAAAAGTAAATAAATACTGATCCTGAGTTAATGTTAGGAATTACAAAAGACAGTTTTCACCAGCACGATCTGATTTGGAAATAACCAAAAGATGTGTAAGACAGACCTCAGGTATTTTTATTTTCACACATAAGCAGCAGCATTTACAGTAATGGACAGATCACAGTTATACAGTCAGGTGCAGTGGCCTTGACTTGAATATTCTGATTAATGACAGATGGGTTACAGTTTTGTTTTTTGTAATGCAATAATTTCTCAGGTTTCTCAGACAAGAATTACACTAAGTCTCAATATGACAATTAACTGGCCCATCTGTATAATTTCAAACCAGCCTGTGTCTGTTATGTTACTGTGTTTATGCCTGATTGGGAGCAGGTCTTTAAATTAATCATTAATCCAGCACGCAACCAGCTTAAGGAATTAACAAATTAGCTTGGATGGGTGGTATATAAATGACAATTTAATTCAATGTGTTTATTTTACTTATATAGCCAAAAATCAGAACAGCAGTCACCTGAAGGCGCTTTATATTGCAAGGTAAAGGACCCTACTGTCCCAACAATCAGATGACCCCCTATGAGCAAGCACTGGGCAAAAGTGCTAAAGAAAAATTTCCTTTTAACAGGAAGAAACCTCAATGAGACTCGGTAGGGCCTGTCTTAGAGCACGAACCCGCGAACGATTCCCTTTTGTTACCAAAGGGAATTACTTCAACATCCTCAAAAGAAATAAATTAATAAATTTAATTTTTTTTAAGGGCCCAGTACTTAGATACACAAGAAACTATTCCAGCTAAACGTGGAAAAAAAAAAAACCAAACTTGTTTCAACATTTGGATCCTTTTGACTGGTATTTGCTACTTGATGCAAAAGCATCGCTGAATCAAATCAAGCTACAACAACTGCTGCTGATCTGCGATTCAAACATAAATAAATAGCTCAACTCTAGCTGCGCTGCATGATAGGAAGAACAAATGGTAAATAGTTACATTTGTGGTTACATTTCGGAAAAACAGGGCTTTAAACTACTCTTTAAAAAACTTGACCAGAGATGCAATGCCTGATGAGTTACCGTTTGTTATTGTTAAACTTATGTGTTAAGCAGTTATTTTATAATTTCACAAATATTGTCAGGGAAAACACTGCCTGGGCTACTTTTGTCCTCACATTTAACTTATGTCACTGCATATAATGCTATCAATACTATTGCTGTCATTTTATTTCAAAATATTCATTCTTCAAATGGGAAAGTCACCAGTGACAGTAGCACACTGGGAACGGTCGGACGGAAAACGCTATTCCAATTGAAATGCTGCTGCATGCGAGCGCTGATGTAACGTTTTACATTTAGAAATACTCCATATTTTAGGGCAATAACACCCACTCCTACTCACTTCATTACAATGGTAAATATATACAAGCACACACTTTACTACAGAGGATGTGAACACGAGCTGCATGCTTGCCGTTACAGACAAACCTGATTTCTTGCAAAGATGCAAACATGTAAAACTGTAACATTACGCACCCCCTTCAGAGATTCGTATCGCTGTGATCGTGGCTTCTTGATGCCATTCCTGTGGTGTTTCCGAGCTGTTCAAATAATAAGGAGCGACAATTAATACAGTGCAGCTAGTCCATTCTTTGCAGTATTTTACTACAGGCATGTAGCTAAAATTCAAAGCTATCGCAACAGCACCACATCTCCTTAAAACGAGTTTACAGTTACTTACACTGGTTGTGGGTTGTGTGGTTCTTAGACTTGGCCATTTCGACACTGGTTAATCTAAAAGTAAAAAAAGAGGAGGGAGAAATGCGCATCAGACCTTCATCTGTAGTTAGCAGGGATTGGATTAGCATCAGGTGGCTAACGATGCTTCATTCATTACAACCAGCTGTGCCCGTCGAAAAGAAATCTGGGTAGCAACAGAATTACAATATAAAACTACACATTGAACAAAAAACCTAAGTAAAATAACTGTGCGTCTGTGCTTGAAAAGACTGCCTGGTGGTCGGAAGTTGCTGTGAAGCTACAGCTCTGCTACACAGAGCGTTAGCACGCCTCAAACGTCATTTTCACGCTTTATTTGGGATCCCATCTAAACAATACTGCCATGGATCCATCATTAAGAAAGCCCTTTATCTAAATCAGTGTCTGTTTCTTTGCAAACGTATGAAATACACTCAGATTGATGAAGATTTTTTAAGATTCCCCGAGGTGGGGAAAATAGATACCTGCCACACGAACAGACGACAACCGGAAGAGAAAGAAAAGCCGAGCGAGCAGAAAAAGATAACGAGTGGAGCCAAGAGAGGAAGTCAGCGGCAGAAGAACAGATGTGGATGGTGACAGCGCCTTCTGCTGATTGGTGGGTCCTTCTACAACAGGCTGGAGTCTACGACAAGCCGCAGGATGTCGCTCACAGCCTTTCTGTTTCACAAATGAAAATGTGATAGTGACAGGCCTGCTTGTAACTGTAAGACCCATTGATTTGATTTTGACTGATTCTCCTCTGCATAATCTTTCACTTTTGTTTTTGCAAGTGCAAAGTATATATTTGGAGCAAAACTATATAAATAAAAGGAAAAAAAGGATCTGAAATACAAAACAGGCCAAAATGTCTATAAATGCAATTTTGTTGAATGTACACTTCCTGATTCTATATTGTATTTATTCTGTCGTACACTGCTGTAAATTAAGTTAACCATCTCAAACATCCTTGGCTCTTGAACCTTTACAGTAGGGGTGTCAAACATAAGGCCCAGGGGCCAGAATTAGCCATGCAAAGACTCCAATTTTGTCCACTGCATGGCTTTGAGTGTGAGCTTACACATTTATTTCCTACAATTTAAACCCAAGTCATAGATATACTTATGTATATATATATATATATATACCAAGATATATACTTATATATCTTTAAATGATTAAATGTGTAGTTAAACTTCCTTATACCGACAGAACGGGGAGTTTAACTGGTCTTGCCTTGAGGTGACGGTTGTGATTTGGTGCTATATAAATGAAACTGAGTTTTAATGGTCGAGCCAACTAATGATCAAAGCGGGCTGTTGTGGCCCACAATGTAAAACGGGATTGTCATCCCTGCCTTACAGAAAGATGTATACTGCATGTGGGACTTTTTGTTCTTTAGATATCTATGATTTCTAAGAAACTGACTATTAAACAAAATGAAACTTTTCACTTCAGGGATACAGAGAGGTTGGACCCTATCCCAGCTGCCATAGGGCAGAAGGCAGGGTACACCGTTGAGAGGTGGCCAGTCTATAGTGGGGCTAAACCATAGCGACAGATGTGAAGAAAAGATAACAAATAAAATAATATACAATATAGCACATTAGGGTAGTGCAGAGATTGTACTTTAAAATTAAAGAACATTTAAGCTTATTTAACTCCAATCCACTTTTCTTAGGTGCGTAGTACTTTTTGGTTGGACCTAATCTTATTTTTATAGTAGACTAAGTGAACTTACTATTTTGCCTTAAGTACTTCTGCACATCATAATAAAACTGTCACTCCATCTTCTCCATAAAAGGAAAAATGGAAACTAATGTCCAACATGGTAAAAGGTAAATACACTAACTTACTAAGTTTTGCATATCAGAACTATTTTGTATACCAAAGTATTGTAGGATCAAATGTGAGACCATCTTAAAGTTATTTATTTATTTTTTGTCATGTTGTATTATATATAAAATCTTAAAATTAAGGTTACAATGAAAAGCAAAACAAAACAGACAACCAGTAAGTTAAAGGCCTTAATTGTTCAATTCTAAAGCTTCACAAACTTAAAAAGGCTGGGTTTTTGTTGCACTAGATTAAAAAGACTCTAAAATACATTATCAGCATCAATTAAAAAAAAAAAGTTCCACAAGCACATAATATGAAGAAAAAATGAATTAACTCTTTTATTCTGCCTCTTTCTGTCTCCCACATAAAAAACCCCATGCAAAACCTTGACCTGTTTGATGAGTCTATTATCATCAGCTGCTGAACAAGACTTGTGGTTATGCAGAGATACACGATAGCAACACAGATATAATTCTGTGTTGCTGTATCTTCAAAATTTCTGCTGTTTTTACGTGGATCATGAATAACACAACGTGAATGGATTTGTGAAGATTTGCATTTTGATCACAGTTGAGTGGCACCTGGTTGCATCAGAGCTTGAATTTCTTATGAAACTGCAATGCAAACCCCACTACAAAAATAGGGTTTCTATCATTAAAGATGAAACACACATGAGTGACTTACTAACTACTAATAGGGAAAAAACAAAAAAAGAGAAAAAAGCCCCCCAAATTAGACAGATATCAGGTAACAGTGGACAACATTATAGTAAAAAAAAACTTAAAGACATGTTGTTTGGCAGAAAATCATCCTTAGTTGCCAAAAGTTGGAATTAAATCTGGCCAGGATTACATGAGATTTCATTCTGACAGACCTGCTGAAGATACTGATTACTACAACTCATAGCATGGTGAGACGATAGACAGATTGTTCACTGGCCAGCATTAATAGACAGATCCTCAGAGATTACTGTGCTGCTGGCACTCCCCTGTGTTGTAATGGATGGGGATGGATGCAGAGCCATGTGACTAAGCTTACATCTCTCCTTGTATCTGTCTTGTAATGCGTGGCCCTAGCTTTCCTTTCCTTTCCTTTCCTTTCCTTTCCTTCTATCTTTCCTCTTGATTTCTCAGCTGGGTGAATCCCAGTCCTAGCAGAGGAAATCATGCAGCAGCATCCTATATTTAGACCTCCCAATTTGATCATACAAATCCCCGCACTCCACTCTGTAGCACTCAGATCTGCTCAGTCAATTACAGATTTGGTTACATGTGTTCTTTCATATTTTCTTCTTGATCTGATCGTGGTGGCGCACGTACTGGTTTCCATTTCCTCTGTTATCTTGAACACGTTAGGTGCCGTGGTGAGTTCATACTGCGAAATGAACACATTTCTGTGAATGTTTTTCTGTGTATTAATGAGGTGATATTCTCACAGTTGCTCCAGTGAAACTCAAAATTATCATAATAAGGGAATAAATTAGAAGATTCCTTTGACAAACTGCGACGTCTGGAAGAATAGAAAATCTCTCGAAAGTGATTCGTATGTCCCCTGCAGGAAAAATCTTCCCTAAAGTATTTTGTCTGTTTTTGCAGCTCCGTGTCTGTGAGCAGTTGTCTGCTCAGCTTTTCTATAAATTCGCAGATAATTACCTTTTTATATTAACACGTAAAACCAGCACTACTTACATGGCACAAATTAAATGGACTGGTTCTTGTATAGCACGTTTCTACTCTTACTTAGAACTCGAAAGCACAGATGCTTCCTGTGTCTCACCGTTATGTACAGCTAGGTACATAAAGGTGACACACTGGTTACAGTAATATTGGCAGCTGAGAGATTTTAGCCTGATTATAGGGAGCTAAAAAGTTTGCTTAAAGAGGCTGTAGGGATGGCAGCGGCCATGATTTGTCTCCCTTTTAGTTATTTGTGTTTTGCACTTGGTTTAGCTTTTTTCCAGCCTACTGTTCAGTTGCATTTTCACTGGCTTTTTGCTTTTTCTTTCACCTGCTGGTTAGGTTTAGGCAATAATAACTACTCATTTATGTATGCTTGTAGGGTTAAATTATGCTACGTTCAACCAATAATCTTAATTTAAAAAACAAGGTGTCCAGAGAGATGGCTTCATCTTAGTAAAGCCATGAAGGACACCTGGTATGTAACCGAGACATAAAGCAGCTTTGACAGTCAGCATTATTTTATCAGCTTGGAATGAGAACTGCGCGGTTCATACTACTGGAATTTCTCTTTGTATATATTTGTTTAACTGCTCAAAAACATGTATCTTCTTTGTAAAGACACCTACAAATATGCAGACAACAGCAACAACCACAAAACAGTCACACTAATTTGGTTACAGTTACAGGATATGAAGCTCTTGCTGGCTGTCTAACCCGATCAGAGATATTACATCTTAACTGAGGGTCTGATTGGAAGCGTTTTCCCCTTATGAGCAAAAAGTTTCCACATATGCACTCCTATAATTGTTTGTTTATTACACATGGTGCTATATTGGTTCCCTGATATTGAAAAATCAGATGAAAATCTATTACTTTTGCTTCTTCCACTCAAGTCATGATCCATTTATATAGGATATCTTGATTTAAAATGCTGTTATGAGAAATATGATCTCATAACAGGAAGTTTAGCATTTAGCATGACATGGTAAATGGTAAATGGACTGGTTCTTATATAGCGCTTTTCTACTCTTCTGAGCACTCAAAGCGCTTTACACAACTTGTGCATTCACCCATTCACACCCACTCATACAAGCACTTCTAAACTCAAGTGCAAACTAATGTACATTCACACACATTCATACTCCGATGGATGCATCGGAGAGCAATTTGGGGTTAGTATCTTGCCCAAGGATATTTGGCATGCAGACTAGGGGAAGCCAGGAATCGAACCACCAACCTTCCGATCAGTAGATGACCTGCTCTACCGCCTGAGCTACAGCCACCCCCTGTACATGGGTACAGTATTTGTAGTACAATGATTATATATAATATATTTCTCATTTTCTGCCCATAAAGGGTCATCAGTTGGTCTCAAGGCCTGAATGACTGAGGTTTTATGGGAATAGGGCAAATTTAAGCTATGTGCTAATATCACTGTGCAAATCAGTAAAAAAAGCCTGCTATACAACCAAACCCTGTCTTCATTTAAATATGTGTAAAAGTCATATTTTCAGATATTATTTGCATCACTAGAAGCTACAAATGTTAAACCTGGAGGGGCAGAGAAGAAAAGTAGGTACTTGAAAATCTTTCAAGTCTTTAAAATTCAGGAAACTTGCCACATAACTGTGATATTTTCACACAGTGATGTTGCTGCATGAATAAAATCTGATCGCTGATCTACTGTATTTTGCTTTTTAAATATAACATCCTTCCTTCTTTACTTGTATTCATTTTTGCTGAATGCCCTTACTCTTCTTTACCTCCCTCCTTCATGTCCACTGTCCTGTTCTTTTTATCTTATTTTATTTTTCTTTCTCCCCTTTACTCTTTCTCAGTTTTGCCTCTGAACTGCTGCTCTTACTCTTCCGTTCTGTCTTTTTTTCCCCCCTCCCCACCCACTTTCATTTCCTTTTCATCTGTAAGAGGAAATCTTTTATCCAAGCAGCACAAAGTTAATCCTCCAGGGGCTCACTTCACCTCAACACATGAAAGAGGCGACTCATTATATATCTGGATTTTGGAGGTATTATAGGTAGGATAATAGAGTGGATGATACATTAGTTTTCACATACATCTGTGCAAATGAATATAATAAACATACAAAAAAATGCTGGTTGTGAAAATGTAATGCGTGCTTTTTTTGGTTTGAAATTAGAATTTGGCACAGCACATAATATGAGTCCCTTCTTCTGAAAATGGTCAGGTGAAAGAAGTTAAATAAAAACAAGTGAAAAAGCAGACAGTGCTCAAATAAAAACTCTGAAAGATTTTCAGAAAAATCACTTTTAAAAATGACAAGAAACTCTGAATCCTCGAAGCAAACTATAAAGAAATGAGGGGTGTTTCATGACTTTTGCACAATATTGTACGATGTGGTGTAATATCCTGTAAGTATCTCAGAAAATGTACTCTGAAATTCAAAATTAGCTGTATTACATCAGAATTTTGAGCACGCCTACATTTACAAGCACAGACAGACATTATGGTAACTATATTTGATGCTGTTCATAGCAAATATATATATTTATATAATATGTTTCAAACAATTATAATTTAATGAGAAGACAGAGATGGTAGGTAGATTTTTTTCCTCACTCAAAAACTGGCTTTTCTATGATCTCAGTTTTTGCTCTGACTGTTTGGAGAAGAGCTTGTACAGTTGAGCATGTGATAGTAAATCTGTCACTTTTTCTGCACTGTAACATTTTAATGACATGACACTCCTGTGATTAGGTTGAATATGGCAGACGTGGTAGGCTGGACTGAAAAAAAGTTGAAAAAGCAAAAGTTGAAAAACCTTCACAAAGGCCAGAGAACTATTACCATGACCACTTTAAATTATTACTAGACAGTCTGGTTTCTTGGAAGTGAAATACAAAGACATGAAGGGTGGCTCAAGACTTTAGCACAAAAATATTAATATCCTGTATTTCTCAGTATTTTCAGTTTCTATAGAAAGGAGATCTTAAGCAGCACAGTGAGTCAACTGATTGCTCAAGTGGAGCCGCTCAGTAAGAGAAATGTGATGAAGCTGTGGTGTGCATTTCAGTTTCCAAAACACTGCACGCTGTTATGAATGTCCTCTTGCACATTAAAAAAGATATTTGTTAGTTTGCCACAAAACTCCGTCCTCCATCAGAGAACATCACTGGTACATTACACTTAAAATTTGTCCCTTTCAAACTGCCTTCGACAATGACTCACTAAGTGGTTCTTTCAGCTTTGCTATGTGCATCAGTGTGAGTGTCCTAAATGTCCATCAAACCCTGTCTGAATGCAGATATAGTGTTTGAGCTTCCTTTTCGTCTGCCCTGCAGCACGGGCAATTATTCTCTGTACATACTGTCCTTGTTGCACTCTCCGTCTATTCATCTTTCTCCTCATACAGCTCCTGACACCATGTTTGCTCTACAGCGCTGACTTCATTCACTGTGGTTGAAGGGCACAGACCAGTGTATGAAAATGAAAGGCAAAATGCACGAATGAGAAAGGAGTGTATGCATTTGTTCTGGGACAGACAGAGGAGAGAGGTGGGCAGACATTCCTAACATCGAGCTTTCCTATTGGTTAACGGGGAGTGATGAATGAAACTGCACAGATTTGAATGAAGACCACATGTCCCAAGGAATTAGAGCATGAAACAGCACTGGGATGACAGGAGAAGGGAAGTCATTATCTATCTATCTATCTATCTAAATTAGAAAGTTAGCATGTAGCATGTGATTGCTTCCTAGGAGCCTTGCATTCTATATTTGTGCCAATAATGTAATGAAAAACATTTTTTTTAAATGTAGAGGAGCACATATTACCCTTAAATTTTGTTTATATGTATGCCACCACTTGTTTTTTGCCCAACACTCATATTGTTTCTTTGACTTTGGACATAATTTTTGACTTTGTGCATCCATTTGCTTCTGGCAAATGGAATCAACAGACATCAGCCTGCATTAATCAATCGGTCAGGGCATCAGAGAGATACAAATGCCAGTAAGTGCACTACGGTATGCCATAAAATCCTACAACAATGAAAACCTTCATGGAAATCAAACAGAACAGATGTTACAAAGTCAAGACAAACAGTGAGGAGATGTGGAAAAGAAAGCTCTCATTCTGCATTATCCTTATGTAATCTGATAATAAATCATATTCATCTTTTTGAACATTAAGGAAACACATGATTATCAAAAAATCAGTTTTTAAAATATTTTATTAGAAATATACCTGTGATCAGTTCTGGATACTTAGTGTGTTCTTTAAGTCATTTCCTGTTGTATTTTGAAATTTCTTTTCTTTGCTTATTTGCTGTCTTTTATGCATCACTTGAATTCAGTCATCCAGTTATTCCCTTGAATATATAAACTCCTGACTATTCCTTATCTAATTTTTCCTGTTGTGATTTTTTGTTTGGCTTTTCATTTTTCTGGATCTTTGCCTTTAGTAGTTTTAATTGCTCTCTGGTTTCTGGAACTCACCCTGTTTTTACTTCAACACTGGTAATAAAGTCTTGGACTTTGAGTCGTCTTCTTTTTGAACCACCACATTTAGGTGACCTAGAAAAGACATGTTACTATCTCTGCCAGTATAACTGTCTTAAGTGCTTTTGCTCTCAAACTAATTCAAAGCACAGCAGCCAGAAAATCAATATTAGTAAACTGAACGCATTATTTTAGTTTCCTTTCAGTGGATCACTGTCAAAGTCTTTTCTCTAACTACCAAAGCACCCACTGCATCACTGCACAATATATCAACTTTCAGCACTGGATACATACTCATTGAGCCTTATATCGTAGCTTCTTGGCGATGTCAGGGTATCAGACGGGGTGTCTCATTATTGGAAACTCAGTTGAGACTCAACACCAATTTATTTTTGGCAGCTTAAAGGTTGTCTGAGCTCTCCCTACAAGGAGTGCTTTATCTTCCTATTTCAGTTAAATTTGGCTACTTCTGGCTCTATTCAGACAGCCACAGAGATACAACTTAACTGATCTTATATTTGTTATTATCAACCAGTTGTTTTTTTTTTAGCTTAAATATTTTATCAGTGAAAAATTAAAATAGTGACATTCATAGATTTACACAGGTGACAGTATTTTTTTACTGAATTTACTTATTTTTTTAAATACAAAATCTTCGAAGCATGAAAAAGAAAATAACCTGTATAAGACAAAGACAAATTGCAATTCATCACATTTGAGAAGCTTAACCTTTGAATGTTTGTCATTTATCTTGAAATTAGTTTGGAAAGACGCATTATCAAAGCAGCTGCTGATTACATTATGTCAGCTAGATATGTGGCAATGTGTTGTATATGTAAATTTACCAATATACTCTACATGAATTATGAATATCTGTCTTTGGTTAGTACCATGACTCATTTTGGCTCTGCTCTCTACTATCACATAACTGTAAGTATACAGGAAAATACTGTGAGAATGAAAATAACTGCATCTGTATGTATACCATTTTGTAAAATACACACACAGTAAAGTGCTGCTGCTACAAATGTTAATTGTAATGATTTCATCTAATTGTTCATTCACTGAATCTATAAAATCACAAACCATAAACTGGCTCAAAAATGACAAATATCCAAATTAAAACACATTTAGAAGAAAAAAACGTCCATCAATTAAAAGTAACATTAACTTAAAAGCATCAGACAAAAACCTAGACAGTACAATCCACTCAGTCCACTTCAGGCATGATGGGAAAGATGGGCCACTACAGCCAGCTTATTACTATGGTGTTAAAAAGTACAATGTGACACCTCTCTCCCAGGTTAGGAATGTGACAGCCACTCTAAAGGTTCCATTGTGCTTCTCTGGAAGCTTAACGTTCAAAAAGTAAATGTTTGCTTTTACTTTCCCCACTCTCACCTGTATACTAGCTTCCTAAATTGTCACTCAGTCATCAAAACATTGACAACACCTGGTTTAAAAAAGCACTCAGGTTAGAGTGTCTTTGTCATGGTTATGCAGTAATTAAGGTTAGGGGGTAAAGGCAGACTTTTCTTTTCAATCAGTATACAGCAAGTATATGAGGAATTACATTTTTATGCAACTGGCTCAACACAGGATGAAAGTGTTAAATATGTTAAAATATATAGCAGTAAAAAATACCTGAATGTGAAAACCACACATCGATCCTTAAACTAATTTAAACCTGACTGAAAGACACACTGACTCAGAAGCACAAACACAACTCACTATTGAATGTAATGGAGCTAGACTGGGATCACTATAGTAATGCCACCCGCCATCTTTCTCTGCTTATAACTTCTGCCTCTAGCCCTGCTATTTGAGCATAAAGAGAGGTGGAGATCCTGCCTCTGTTTGCTGTTTTTAGAACCATAGTTATATTGTAAAATAAACCAACGACCCACCTAAGGAAGTGCAAGTCTAGGGACCGAAATTTGTGATCTGTGATCAGTGCAAAAGTAAATGACCACATCCCATTTTAGATTATCACTGATTTTTTATTCATTTTAGTTTAGGAATACGTTGTATCTGTTGCTAGTCCAAGCTGACACATTAAATTGAAACAAAACTAGCATATACAACACCAGCACTATTCAACTCTAGCTGAGCTCAGCACTCCGGTTTATCAGATTATGAGTATTCACATACTTTAACCTATGGCTGAGCTGAAATGCCAGTCTCAGCAACCAGCCACTTCACTACTGAAAGCTACTGATTACCTTGGCGACAGATTGTGATTCAGTAGATCGGTTAATCAGGATTTAATCTTTCCTATTCTGAGCACCTGTATCAAAAGAACCGCCTCCTTATCATCATAGGTGACACAGCTCAATCAAGTCATCAATCAGTGAATTGAATCACTTGAAGCAGTTCGCTGGTTAAATCATAGGCAATAAATGTGAAGCAAAGAAACTGTATTAATCATATTCTAGTGACTCACTCATTCTTTATCCACTCAGCACACACATATTTATCGCACGGACAGAACGCACACACGCATGCGTTTTCGCAACACACCTACACCTACACACGCACACACTTGGACACCTTACAGCTCAGCACTGGGTATTTTAGAACACAGTGTTGTTGGGTAGCCTGTTATACAATATGCATCTGATGGACAGTCAGTCTCACACTGACCTGTTTTCTGTCTCAGTGGGAAGATACTAGCATCACAAACAGGCAATGTTCTCTGTTTTACGTTTTGGTGGCTGGTTCAGTAACGCATTCATGTGAGTCATCTCTTTTGAAACTGTCGGCCCCTCCTATATTTATAGAGAGACCAGAGAGAGAGTGAAAGTGAATGCAAAAGCAAGATGGCAGAACTCAAGTTCGATCAGTCAAACATGTAAAAGGATTAAAATGAAAAAAGTACACTGGTTCACGGCAGTTTTTTAATTCCAGCCAAAATCCACCTTTCCCCTTCCCAACACTAACCAAGCCTTCTGTGTATTGTTTTGAGAGATCTGTATAAATAATGGTCCTATATGTAAAACAGGTGTGTGGGAGGGGCCGCCCCAGCGCTTCCTGTTTATATAGGATATGAAGTCATTGATCAAGTCAATTGGGTAGTAACCAAATGAAGGAGTGTTTTTTTTGTGTAAAATTGTTTATTTCCTTTAAAATAACCTCATGAGTTGGACTGTGTGAAGAGATTGACTTTTCAAACCGTTTAGTTGGGTAAATGAGTTTGTTAAGTGGAAGAATGATTTAATTCCTGTTTCTTTGTCTAGACTGTGTTATTTGGTCTAACCTGTTTTCTCAATGGTAGAGATTAATGAGGTTCAGCTGTGGGTGGAATTCTGTATAAAACAGGCAAGATTTTGACTGCTGGGGTTCTTTTGTTTGTGTAAAAGAATTGTTGAATGGCGACGCCAGAAAATAAAGGACACTTAAAAGAAGCTTGAACAGTCTGCTGATGCTGTCTTCCTGTCACTTTCCTTGCTGCTTACGTTATGCTACCCCACAAGCATTGTTTTTCTAAAGCAAAGCATGGAAGTCAAAAACCAGTGTTGGGTGTAATGCGTTAAAAAATAACATGTTACTGCAAACATATTACATTTGTCAATAATGTAACAATTGAAACCATCACTGTTCTGAAATCAGTATTTACACTGCAGTTACAGTTATGTCGTTACTTGCATTACAAAAGTTTTTCAGTTATCTGTGTATTTCAGGTCATTTTACGGAGTGATGAGAAAGTAATGGAATGAGTATTTTAACTACTTATTTTTTCTGGCATGTAACTTAGTAACTGCATTACTTTTAAGAAATGTAATGTGCAATACATTTTTAGAGTAACAACACCAACAGTAGATATCATGCAAAGTATTCAGGAGGAACAAGGTTATTTATTAAACTGATTAGCGATTAACTGATTCCCCTCAGCAAATTGCTACCTTCTCGTGGTGGAGGGGTTTGTGTGTCCCAGGGATCCCAGGGGCTATGTTGTCTGGGGGCTTTTTGCCCCCTGATAGGCTCTCCCATGGCAAATTGGTCCTGGGTGAGGGACCAGACAAAGAGCGATTCAGAAGACCCCTATAAGAAGACTATCGAGGGAACAGTTTACCCTGCCCAGGACAAGGTTACCGGGGCCCTGCACTGGAGCCAGGCCTGGGGAGGGTGCCCGAGGGTGAGTGTCTGGTGGCCGGGCCTTAGTCCATGGGGCCCGGCCGGGCACAGCCCGAAAAAAGGACACGGGTCCATTTTCCTGCAGGCTCACCACCCGCAGGAGGCACCGTAGGGGTCGGATGCATTGTGAGCCAGGTGGCAGCCAGGAGCGGAGGTCTTGGCAGACCAATCCTCGGCTACCAAGACTGGCAACTGGGACATGGAATGTCACCTCTCTGGTGGGGAAGGAGCCCGAGTTAGTTGAGAGGTACCGGCTAGATATAGTCGGGCTCACCTCAACGCATGGCTTGGGTTCTGGAACCAGTCTCCTGGAGAGGGGCTGGACTCTGTCTCAGTCTGGAGTTGCCCATGGTGAGAGGCGGCGGGCTGGGGTGGGTATCCTGGTATCCCCTCGGCTTGCTGCCTGTATGTTGGGGTTTCTCCCAGTGGACGAGAGGGTTTGTTCTCTGTGCCTTCGGGTCGGGGAACAGGTCCTGACCGTCGTCTGCACTTATGTGCCAAGTGGCGGTTCAGAGTACCCAGCCTTGGAGTCCCTGGGTGGGGTACTGGAGGGTGCGCCGCCTGGGGACTCTGTTGTCTTACTGGGAGACTTCAATGTTCATGTGGGCAACAACAGCGAGACCTGGAGGGGCATGACTCGGAGGAACGTCCTCCCGGATCTGAACCCAAGCGGTGTTTTGTTATTGGACTTCTGTGCAAACCACAGTTTGGCCATAACGAACAACATGGGACTTTGGAGGCAGCTGATAGGTACCGGCAGGCAAAGCGGAATGCGGCACGGGGAGTGGCTGAAGCAAAAACTCGGGTGTGGGAGGAGTGCGGAGAGGCCATGGAAAAAGACTTTCGGACTGCCCTGAAGAGATTCTGGCAAACCGTCAGGCGACTCAGGAGGGGAAAGCGGTGTGCT
>VUQG01020818.1:12011-41746 GCA_015106755.1 Etia nguti | reverse complement strand
AGTCTTGCGAATACAATAACTCAAGAAGGAAGTCACAAAGGACCTTTGAATGTATACCACAGGTGTTTCAATGTCAGACGAGTTTGAAATTCAGAGGTCAAGTTTCCTATCTACTAGGAGGCTGAGGAGTAGCACTAGCGGCTGCCAGTATACTCAGTTTAATCTTTTTTCTTTGAAATTAAGAAACATTTTGTTCCAGATTTGGCTCCATAGCAATGCATCTCAACAGCATTTTGACATTTTTGTGCTTTCAAGTGGCTCTCATTAAACACAAATGCATTAGTTTAACCTCATCACTTACACTGTGCTCGGTTTGGACTGCTTTCACTGTTTTTCTTGCTTAAAGACTTGTCTGACTATTTTTTTCTTCCATTTAATCAACCCGTAAATAAGTTACCAGGAACTACACTAACACATGCATAACAGAATAATATGCACACATCCCATTTTCTTTAATCTTTAATATAAGTGACCATCCATCTGCCTTAAAATGGAGACAAAAGAAACTCAAACAGCCTCCACCCCCTGAGCTTCATCAGCCTTCATCATGTCAGACAGTAAAGGATTTGCTGGACTGCTGGATGTTGCAGCATACTGAGCACAACACATCCGGTCTAAGAGACACAAGGCCATTCGTGTAATTGTCTTTAATTAACATTGCAGTGGAGAAAAGAAGAGGGAGAAAACACCTTTAATTATGCCTCCTGTCAATGTTATCATCAAAAGCCTAATTACTTGTTTTGATGTTATTGTGCTTTGAAGGACTTGTTGTTTTCTTTAATTAAGGCATGCTAACTAACAAGCTTCACTGGCCTTATGCCATGTTCCTGTGGGAGGGGAGAATCTCATCTCAGGGTTTATTTCATCTGGCAGCTGCCAGTCTGCTCATGCTCCTGCTTCTCACTCATTCCAGCTGTTTAGCTAATCAGTAAATACAAAGAAGACGAATAGGAAGACATAAAGGTTAGATAAATGTCTTCGAACAACATCCAGCTACCTGGCACGCAAATTGCTCCCTAAAACTACTGACTGACTATTTTATGGTGGTGTAATAAGCTGGAGTGACTGTTCTTTTGGTGCAAAATCGAATATTATAATATTGTGCACTATATAATTAAAATGTTACTTGCTTGCTTTTTCAGAACGCACCATAGCCAGACACGAGGTGGCCGAAGTAGAGCAGCGTCACAGCGAATACGGGGGTGGGCGGGAACTTCCGCCGATGGTAGTAAACGATGACACGGTCATCATCTACAACAGAGTGCCCAAAACAGCCAGCACGTCCTTCACTAACATCGCCTACGACCTGTGTGGGAAGAATCGCTTTCACGTTCTGCACATCAACACAACCAAGAACAACCCTGTCATGTCTCTACAAGACCAAGTAAGACCTAACACACTGCCAAAATGACAGAGTAATATCTACACTCGGGTCCCTCCACTGAAATATGGTCCTGGAGTATTTTCCACTAATTTTTCTACTGTATCTTAGAAATATCCTTTATTCTCCCTCATCTTACTGGGTTGGGCTAACTTTGTTTTTGACGCATTTATGCATTTCTTACATGCTGAAGTCCTGGCGTGAATATTTAAGAATGAAAATCAACAAAAACACACTGTGTGCGATCTTCAGGCCAGACAAAATGTGTTTTGCCAAGCATTTCTTATTCTCATTAACAACACTTGTAATAAACAGAGTTGCCAATTTCACACTATTCTGATGATCCACATCACTCATGAAAAAGGTACTCTGTGGCAGTGGAAGGGAAAACCATCTGCGGCTGTTGTCTGTTAATGAATCCCTCTCTCCGGTGTGTTTGTTTGCACGTCGAAAATAATGAAACCTGATGATATTTTGGTTTGAGAATTGTCTGTGTCTTTCTCCGCATCCTGTTACTCTTAGTGAATGTTTACTGCTGAGAGCAGCTCAGTTCACACAGTGTAAATGCCCTGAAGCTATAGTGGTGTTATTTGTAGTTGCCAATGTAATATCCTGTCTGCCGTCTCACAACAGGCTCGCACCTACCCACCACCCCCACCTCACACACACACACGCGTATGATCTGAGATGAGGGCAAACGTCAGTCTGCAGTCCCGTCACAGCCAAGATTCATTTTTATATATGAACACTTTTGTATCAAGTTAAACCATCCAGTCCAGCCAAGGTATGTTTGACTTTGTGATATTTATTAATAACGTAGAGTGATATTAATCTGTGTGTGTGTGTGTGTTTGAAAGGTCATAATTAATAGACTAGTGGTTCTCAAAGGGTGTGCCCTAAAGCAAGTCCAAGGGGCCTCATTAATAAAAAAGTGGATAGGCTCCATATTAAGCGTGAGCACAAAAAACAAAAATAGTTTGAGCAAATAAAAGGCAGATTTTAAAAAGGTACATATTCCCACTTTGTATAATCATAGTCCATCTGGGAATATGTCCATCTACACCAGCCTCATATCTAATGTGTTATATGATGAGAGTGTTTACATATTCTGATTCAGCACATCAGCGTCTGCGTCGCCAGTATGTTTGCAGTCTTTCTGTCATGCTTGGTTTTATAAATCCAACTGTGGGCTGTTGTATACTGAGTACTGTTGTATTCATACAAGCAGATATGATTGCAAATATGAATGAGGTCTTGTGTTGTGCCTTGGGCACAAAAAGTCATTGAACTTCAGATTAGCTTAGTGTTTCTTTGCTTCTGTTTTGTTTTCCTGACTGCAGCATTCAATAACCAGTGTTATTCCAGAAGATTTCAATATTCCCATCACCCTGTTTCCCTGTGGGCTTGATATGTTGTGGTATAATTCTCTCTACTGTCTGTTTCCTTACATTTCACTTGTCTGTGAAAAAGTTTTATTCGCATCTAAATCTGTCTATCTTAACCCACTCAAAGTTTCTGGCCTTGTTCGCTCTTCTACAGATGCTGCTCGTCCTCTCAGAGCATGTAGACGGCCTTTCTTTGACAGTATTCTTTCTAATCAGAGGCTTTTGTTCTTTATTTAGAAAATTCTGTATCTATGAAGTAATTTCAGTGATGATAGTTTTGATGATATGCTCACTTGTGTTCTTTCTGATTGTGCTTTGATCCATCTGATCCACTTTCCAGTGTTTTAGTGCTCCATGTGCAGTTTCCTTAGAAGTCTTTAATATACACACAATTTGATCATCTTTATTTCATCCGAATGCTGTTGAACAGAATGTTACAGCTTAAGGAACCTTTTATGCCAAAATTTGATTGAAATATATATATATATATATATATATATATATTTGTAAGTTACCAGATTCAGTGCCTTCTTTAAGCAAGAACTTATTTTCAAGCTTACATGAAAACATTTTAAGTGATATCCGAGTGTTAGATCATTTTGTTATCGTGTGGTGTTCATTACACCATTAATACTCAGGTTTCATTTTTGTAGTATCTTTTTGATAAAGAATTTCTGTACTCCAGTTTCCTCCCACAAGCTGAAGACAAGCATGTTAGATCAGAGTGTGATTCTGTCTCTCTGTGTTAGCCGTTCAGTGGAGTGACAGATGACCTGTTCGGAGTGTATCCTGCCTCTGTGACAGCTGGGATAGGCTCAACCCCTTTATATTGGATAAGTGGTTTAGAAAATGGATGGACGTTAGCTACTTAGCGCTTGCTTTTACTTTGACGTTCTACTTTGAACTTCTTGTCCTTAAATGGCAGCTTTCGTGACTCATCCACACCAAAAACACGCATGAATAAATATTCTGTACATTTAGTGGCAGTGTAAGAGGAAGGACTCTGTCAAGGACGTTTTAGCGACTGGAGCTGTATGTGAAATTAAAGTGCTCAAAATTTGCAGCTTGTTCAGAGTTTGTGCTTGAAAACAGATGAAAAAGTGACAGGCACGTTCTTCTTTGGGATTCACCTGCATGTCATAACAGCGTTTTTGCCCTCCAGGGCTCCACCCTGTCACATGACTAAAAATAATTTTTAAAGTATTTATTATTCATTATTAAAATGTGTTCCAGTTGTAAATATGAATGCAAATGTTCATTTGTTCATCGGGAAGGGTTGACACTTGCTGTATTGGAACTCTGTGCTGTAACTGAGTAAAGTTTGTAGCAACATGTAGCACAAACATTTCTGCTGTGGCTCTTTTTCCCCCCGGCTCCATAATTAGTTTCCATTATCTTTGTCTCCAGGTGCGCTTTGTCAGGAACGTCACCTCGTGGAGAGAGATGAAGCCCGGCTTCTACCACGGCCATGTAGCTTATCTGGACTTCTCAAAGTAAGGCCCTTCATTTCCTGTAATACCATTAATATCCAGATTAGTTACAAACAGCCAGCAGAGCAGATAAAGGGAGGTCACGTATTGATCGCTAACATGTGCTTTAGTGTTGATTAATGGCATTGTTGTCCTTATCTCCCCTGACACTATCATCTCTGTGATCACAGGTAATTATTCTAATGGTCTAAGTGTTTCTCAGTGAGAGAGATTCGGTTAACTTGCACTCTCACTCCCTGATGCTGCCCGCCTTTCACTATGGAGAATCTGCTTTTTGAATGCAATAAAATTCAGCAGCACAGCTTCATGTGCTGCTGCAGTGAAGTGTAAATTAAGTGAAAAGATTTTAAAGAATGTGTCCTTCCTTTTCTTTTTGTTCAGATATGATGTGAAAGGTAAACCACTGTACATCAATGTGGTGCGTGATCCCATAGAGCGCCTTGTATCGTACTACTATTTTTTACGTTTTGGAGATGACTACAGACCAGGCCTTCGACGAAGGAAACAAGGAGACAAGAAGGTGCTTATTTTACAGCTTGCATTCTTTTCAAACACACATTTTTTTTGCCTGACCTGTTTTTCATCTGGTTAATACAATAACAAGTGTTCCCATTGTATTTTAGACCTTTGATGAGTGTGTGTCGTCAGGTGGGTCTGACTGTGCTCCGGAGAAACTCTGGTTGCAAATCCCTTTCTTCTGTGGTCACCATTCAGAGTGCTGGTGAGTGGGCTGCATGGAAAACCCGATCATTCTCTTTCTCTGAACTGCTAGAACTCCTGTTTTAGGCTGCTAGCTTAGCATCAACGGGATGCAGCAGTGGTGCATAGCCGAAGTCGTTTAGAGGGACAAAATGGGGAATACGAATAAATGTAGAGAGGGTGTACAATTGTCAGAATGCAGAAAATCTCTCTTGATAAAAGCTGTTACTGCTGTGTTACTACTAGTAGTTCAGTCTTTAGGCCTTTGTCTTGTCCTCATTGCTGGGAAGTTCAGATTTTGCAGCTTTTGTCTGTTTATGTTCACACACTAACCTGATATCCTGTTTCACTCGGTGTTGAGTCTGGTCTGTTTTATTCACTCTCAGGAAACAAAACTGGATCAGGTTTAGCATAAGATCAGGTTTTAGGTTAAAATAAGCAATGGTCACAGCAATTAAAAAAACAAAAACATAATACCAGTTTTCTCCCACTTATGCAATTCATGGATCATTGTCTTTACATCCATCTATCCATTTTCTTCCGCTTATCCGGGGCTGAGTCATGAGGGCAGCAGCCTAAGCTGAGAAGCCCAGACCTCCCTCTCCTCTGCCACCTCCTCCAGCTTGTCCGAGGGATCACCAAGACATTCCCAAGTCAGCTAAGAGATATAATCTCTCCAGCATGTCCTGGGTCTGCCCCGGGGCCTCCTCCCGATGGGATATGTTCAGAACACCTCACCCAGGAGGCATCCTTGTCCGATGCCCAAACCACCTCAACTGGCTCCTTTCAAAGTGGAGGAGTAGCGGCTCTACTCTGGGGCCATACCAGATGGCTGAATTCATCACCCTATCTCTAAGGGAGATTCCAGCCACCCTTTGAGGAAAGCGAATTTCTGCCACTTGTATCCATGATCTCATTCTTTCAGTCACTACCCAAAGCTCATGACCATAGATTAGGGTAGGGATGTAGATCGACCGGTAAATAAAGAGCTTCGCTCAGCTGCCTCTTCATCACGACGGACCGCATCACTGCAGCCGCAGCACCAATCCGTCTGTCGATCGCCCTTTCTCATCACTTGTGAACAAGACCCCGAGATACCTAAAATTTTCTACTTGGGGCAGTAACGCTGACCCTGAATGGGCATTCCAGCCTTTTCTGGCTTCAGAGGACCATGGCTTCAGACTTGGAGTTGCTGATTCTCATTCCCGCTGCTTCACACTCAACTGCAAACCGCTTCAGTGCGAGCTGGAGGCCACCACCTGACGAAGTAATCAGAACCACATCATCTGCGAAAAGCAGAGATGAGATTCTGAGATTGCCCAAGTGAAAGCCTTCCACCACTTGGCTACACCTAGAAATTCTGTCCCCTAAAAATTATGAAAGGCATCGGTGACAAAGGCGGAGTCCAACACCCACCGGGAACAAGTCCAACTTATTCCCGGCTATGCGGACCAAGCTCTTGCAACAGTTTTATGTAACGGATCGAATAGCTCGTAGCAACAGGCCTGAAGCCCCATACTCCCGAGGCACTTTCCACAGAAGACTCCTAGGGACACGGTCAAACACTTTCTTCAAATCCACAAAACACACGTAGACTGGTTGGGAAAACTCCCATGCTACCTCAAGTGTCCTCAAGAGGGGTAAAGAGCTGGTCCAGTGTTTCACGACCAGGACGCAAACAGCATATTTCCTCCTGTATCCGAGGTTCAGCTAATGGACAGACTCTCCTTTTCAGCACCCTGGCATAGATTTTCCTGGGGTGGCTGAGGAGTGTGATCCCTCTATAGTTGGAGCACACCCTCCAGTTTCCTCTTCTTAAAGATCCATTTCAGAGTTACGGCCACTGATCTCCATGCTTACAGCATCGCCTCTACCAGGCATTCTTAGCGCGTCCTCACTATACCTTTAGGCGCCCCAGGTCTGTCTAGTATCGTCCCCTGGCACCTGATCCAACTCACCAACAGGCGGTGATCAGTTGATAGCTCAGCACCTCGCTTCACCCAAGTGTCCAGAACATACTGCTGCAGATGTGATGATACAATTACAAAATCGATCATCAACCTGCAGCCTAGGGTGTCGTGATCCCACGTGCACTTATGGATACGCTTGGGTTCAGATATGGGAGGCCGTTCCTCCCTTCACGCCACTCCAGGTCCCACTGTCGTTGTTGACATGAGCGTTAAAGTCTCCCAGTGAGACGACAGAGCACCCAGGAAACAGGCACAGGGAACCAAACCCTCTTGTTCACTGGGAAAAACTCCAACGTGCAGGCAGCAAGCTGAAGGGGTACTAAAATACTCATCCCTGGTAACCCTATCCCAGGCAGGGTAAACTGTTCCCTAGATCTTTCACTAATAGGGGTTTTTGAATCGCTATTTGTCTGGTCCCTCACCCAGAGATAGCCCCTGGGATCCCTGGCACACGCAAACCCCTCCACCAGGAATAAGGTGGCGAGTCATGGAGGAGTGTCATTACATCTTACATTAATCTTTACATTAAGATTCTATTAACTATTTACTAAGTGTAGTTCACTGTCGGTGTCTGTTATAAAATGTTAGATGACTGTTTTGAATTAGTCACAGCGTGACAATTTTTTCTTTCTCCAAGCTGAGTGAAAGAAAAGGCTCCATCTGTTAGTTTGTAAGCAGCAATGAGGATGTGGTATAGTTTTGTTTTGTTTTTCTCCTCACTAATCACATATTACACAGACGATGTAAACAGCACATATATAGATATACAGTCCACAATCTGTGTACTCAGACTCATTAGTGACTGAACAGCGTCTGGCAGAAGCAGTGTTTATATATGTCCAAACTCGGTTCTTCTCATTAAAGCCTCGCTATCCTCCAAAAGAAGAAAAACAACAGTCATTCATCCCTGTAATCCTTAAAAATGTCTTTTGAAAGCCAAAGACAGATTTTTGTTTTTTGTCAGCATTATTCTAAAATTTCACCTCAACAATAGAAATACATATTTTTTAGCCTTTTGTTCAGTAAAATTAGAAATACCTCTCAAATCATAAAAAACTTGTGTACAGTTTGGAAATAACTGTGAATTCTCTTTGAACATTATTTTGATTAATTTCAAATAAGCCGGATAATTCATTTTCATTATTAGGAATTAAACGGTGAATGAGCGTGATCACAGTAACCAGCCTTTTTTCTAATGCGGGTGTCTGTTTTATATAAGAAGTGTTACGTTTATTGCTACATTTTAAAGGTTGAGCCAAAGTATAAGAAAGTATGAGTGAGCAATAAATTAAATAGCAGGCCTTGTAACTTAATACATCCCTTGGTTTGCATACAGTTTGACATTTTTCCTTTTATGTAGTGATTTTCTTTTAATGATCATTCTCAGCATTCCTGGACATTGTGCTCCTTAAATGCAACAACAGCTTTGCTCATCACTGAGAAAATTTAGAGTTTGCTGGAAGAGCGCTAGCATGAAAATAAGAATGGCAGAATTCAAGAAAGCTGCTCAGTCTTTGCATAATACCCACGTATCGCTAGGGAGTACTGTGCAGTGATGACAAAGACGTAGATAAGTCACAGAAGAAAAGCCTGGCCTTCAGATGAGGTGAACCAAATTAAACTCACTCACACTGTGGTCTCCGTTTCTTGTGCAGGAACGCGGGCAGTAGATGGGCTCTGGAACAGGCCAAATACAACCTGGTGAACGAATACCTGTTAGTGGGAGTAACGGAGGAGCTCGAGGACTTCATCATGATCCTGGAGGCAGCACTCCCACGCTTCTTTAAGGGAGCCACAGAGCTGTACAGAACAGGTAGCAACAAAAGACACATTCATACTGTTACTTCTTATTTGTGGCTGTGATGCCCTTAAAATGAGCCCTGTCAGTACTGGAGTTACCTTTATGTGACTAATCGTTTTCCTGGTCTCAATTTACACTTAACTGAAAGAAGGTTTTTTTTTAGTAGAACAGTAACAATATGTTACCTGGAATCATTAAACCTTCTTGTGTTCCTCCAGGAAAGAAATCCCACCTAAGGAAGACCACAGAGAAGAAGCCCCCCACCAAAGAGACAATAGCCAAGCTGCAGCAGTCAAACATCTGGAAAATCGAAAATGAATTTTACGAGTTTGCACTCGAACAGTTTCAGTTTGTGCGTGCCCACGCCGTCAGGGAAAAGGACGGAGAACTCTTTGTCCTCGCACAGAGCTTCTTCTATGAAAAGATCTACCCCAAAGTGAACTAAAAGTGTCAGCAGAAAAAGCATTAACAAGGCTGCAAAGGGACAAGTCGTGTACACTGGGAAAGTACGGGACATTTAGTGGTGCTGGTTTCACTGGGGTCCAGTTGGGAAATCCTTTCAAACACTACGGTGGAATTTCTACTTTTTTTTATTGCTAGTGCAGCTGTTGAGAAAACTAAGGCATCAGTCTATACTGTGAGAATTTCCCAAACCTTAAAGACAAGAAGGGTTTTTTTGCCATGTTTGGGTGGACTTTCAAAATAAAAGCAGGAAACCTCAACTACTTCAGCAGCTTAAAAACAGTGTTTAAAAAAAAGAGAAAAGAAATCAGTTCACATGGTTTATGTATTTTTATCAATCATACAGCAAATTTCCAGTGCACCAGCACTTGTTTACAAAGTGCAGATGGTCACGGCTGCATTCCTACATGCTGTGTTAACATGTTTTTGGACCAAATTGTAGCAAAAGCAAACAGATTGGATCACTGCATCCTTTGGTGCGTGACTAGTAATTTTTTATCCCACTGAGATCTTCTCAATTTTTACAAGTTCCACACATTATTTCAGTGATTTATCACAGTTATTAATGTGCATGTTTTTTCTTAAAAGACAGCTGCTGTTTTTTTGTTTTCTTTTATTAGTCTGAAAGGACAACAACCTGGAGTAGGAGGAAGGTACTAATGACAAACAGCTGGAATGTTTGAGTACAGTATTACTGCAAGCAAGAAGAAACTGATAGTGCCTTTATATTAATGTACAGAACATTTCTTTAATATTAATTTTCCTCTCATCCCACACTCACTTTCCTTTTATTTTGGCGTATTGCTTCTATGATTACTGTTGTTTTCCATTCTCCACAGTAACACTCTGAATATAAACAAATAACTGCAAGTTTGTGTGGTGAATTTTGTGAATAAGTTTGGTTGGCTTTTAAAAAGCGATTTACTTGTTTTATGTGACTTTAACCAAATGATACAGCCCCAGTCAGGAGTCCTGAAACCAGAGCCAACTTTAGACCAGAGCTCTGTAGTATGAAACAACTTCGACCTACCCAGGATATATTTCTTTGAACCGGCTTCACATACTGTAACACTGGCAATCAAGCTATAAGCAGTAACACAAAGGTGGTGATAAACTCGATCCAAGCCATGAGCACGTTCATATGAAAGGAGTGTTGCCAGTGTGTCTGAGATGTAGACAAGTCCACTGACAGCAAAGCGAGGGGTTTTTACAAAGGAAGATAAAACTATAACTATATAATAATGTGATGATATTAAACAGATATCACATGTTGAAAGTGGCACAGCTGCTGCAGACACATCAGCAGTATGAGTGTCTTGAACAGGAAAAGCTCTGTGTAAATGTTTATTGACTTTGGACAGTAAAGCTAAAAAGGAGCTGCTGTATTAATGAAATGTAACCAATTTCAAGCCAGGAAAGAAAGCCGCAAAAATCCAGACTGCGAAAGTTGACTGTGTATTAATACTCTGTGTATTACTACTTGAGACACGGATTACTTCATTAAAATCGATATTTACATGAGTTTAAGATAAATTCATGTAAATTTGATACAAGGTCCACAAAATTATATGGTTCATTTCATTCAGGGGCATAGAACAGTTGAGATTAAAATTGTTTGCAGTCAGTAAGCAAAAAAAAAATCAAGGTTCACCTAAATTCACTAAATACTGTGTATATAATGGATATTTCAACGGTTTTTTGACTGTATTCTTTGGTAATGTGGTTATTGTGGATCAGTGGATAATACTAACTTTCCACTCTCCACTTCTGGCGTAGAAGCGATGTCTTTTTTCCCCCTAATTGCGTATTTAGAAACTGGCATCCTGGAGCAGCCATTTTACTGCATTAACTGCTGGATCTACTATAAGGGGGTACTCGCCAGGTGAATGAATCAGTTCAGTTTTATTTATATAGTGTGACCTGACAACAGTCACATCAGTCCGCTATTCTGCATCAGTTTTACAGACAAAACAACAGATGACACCCCATGAGCCAAACTTGGCGACAGTGGAAAGGAAAAACTTCTTTTTAACAGGAAGAAACCTCCAGTAGAACCAGGCTCAGGGGAGGAGCAGATATTAACTGCAATGGGTGTGTTGGGTGATGAGGAGAGTGTAGTGACATTCACAGTTGCATTAATAGGAATTAGTGTTAAATTAGATATTTGAGAGTTTTGCAGCCAAATTTTTTACAGAATCCAACAGCATGCAGTTTCAAATACTGTTTATGCTTTATGTACCTTCCTTCTATTGGGTCAGGGATAGTATGGATATTGGATAGTAATACGTATGGGCTTTTAATATGTTAAACGCATACAAGAGAGGTTCAGAAATAACTGGATCCTTAGCTACTTAATGTTTTTAGTGGAGAACTGTGTCATTTCACCTGACTCAGACTTGATTTAGAGGAGGGAAAAGCGTAATTGTTGCACTGCACTGTACTTGTGGACACTCCAGCCTGTTTTTGCACCCTTTTTAGATCCGTTACAGTGATTTACATGAGCCCAGTAACTCTTGACTCTATTTCTCGTCTTTTGGCTCCATAATTACAGAATAATTGCCTCGCTATATCTTACTCAACAGGGAGTACTTAACCACTGAAACCGTGAAATAACACACTGGGACGGGATGATCTGCTGAAGTCAGCTGTATTACCAACTCTTGCCTCCTCTCTGATGGGAGAATAGGCAGTGGGGAGGGGAAGTGTCAGTGGGGGGAGAGCACTACCACGCTCCACCAGTCCACAGCCTGTTCCTGTGTCTGCACAGAGACGAGCACAAAGGCCCCAACCCACATTTGATGCTTTGTGGCCATGGACGCAAGGAGAGGCTGCCTGTCTCAGAAAATAGAACTCAATTAACAGTTTTGCTGCAGGCATATTGGAACATTGTTTCATTAATGAGATGAATACAGTCTGATAATTACTTCATCTCAATTAGGAAAAAAGGCTACACTCTGTATTGATTGTGCCTGATGAGCTTGAAGGTTAATTAGGAACACGATTTTTCAAAAGTCTATGCTGCTCTTGTTGTAGCTGTTTGTTGTTGACATTCTGGTTTAAAGCAGGTCTTCTCATCACAATAAGACCACTTCATTTGTTTTTAGCAAAAATAACCTGCTCCTCCTTAACCTTGAAGCCAGCCTGTGTTCTAAGCACTCTGATCCACAAGAGGGAGCCGTGGTCCTGCTGAAAACCTGCACAGAGCAGCATGGGTTCTTGGACTCACTGCAATGCTTCAACAGGCCCACATTAATGCACCTGTGCAAAGCCAAATGGAACAAACTAACAGTGCATTACCATTAACAATACAAATTACACCATTAGGCACACTTGGCTCACAGGCCTAGTGATGGCTATAAATAGTTTCACTTGGTCTTGGACAATTTGTGCCGTACTTGCATAATGACAGCGCTCAAATTAATTCAGGATGTGTGAAAGAAGTTCCCACATCGCTGCAAACAGGAACATGTTGGGCTTTTTTTTAGTGGTTTCTCTCTTTCTTTGCAAGAAGAACTGAAGAACAGCTTTGATATAAGTGAAATGATCTAATGTAGTGTGCACAATAATGACCTCTTTTTGTCAATGGGAGTTGGCTGGACCTCTTCAAATGGCCCTCTGGATTGGCTTTGGAGCCTTTTTCAGCAGACCATAGGAGACCCAGCACAGTTTTTGCAGCTAACTGACCTCAAAGTGGTTTCACTACTGCTCCATAAAACAAACAGAGCAGAGCAGAGGCAGCTTGACTGCCCCTCGCTGGGACTGTGGACAGGACCTTAAAGCGCTTGGCCAAAGGGGACCATTATGTGTACTACTTCTCTCTGTGTTTTATGTAAATGCGCCACGCTGCAGTGGAAGGTAAAATTAAGCCAGCATGTCAGAGGCTCTGGGCCAAGAAAACCTCAAGTGTCCCTGATATTTTACTGGAGCCTGGTGCAGATGATAGATTGCAGTCGATGGGAGGGAGAGAAAATGATGGAGGCCATCATCATCATAAAGCATCGCCAGACTCATCCATTAATGCTTTCTTGCCTTCTGGCCTGTTACTCATTGACATTTCATGATGTGAAAAGGATAGTTGAACAAGACAAAGACTCTTCAGCCACACTAGCAGCTATTTGAGGCTACACAGATAGTTTACCCCCTCCAGTATCAGCATTACATTTAAGACACAGAGCTAAGCATCCATTTCTATGGAGGAGAAGTACATGGTAATGTTTGGGAAACCCACAAACTGCTTGCCTGAAAACACTTATGTGATCCTAAAATACACCAGTAACCATCAGACTAAAAAATATTGTGTCAATGCAAAGAAAGAAAAAAAGATCTTACTCAAACTGTTGAATGCCATGAATTTTTTTTTTTTTTACCCCTGTATCATCAGACCAGAATTTCAGTGCTGTGGTTCATCACCAAACACGTGCTAAAATGAAAAGTATTCCCATCAGCAACAGCGTTGTCTAAGGAGCAAATATCAGCACACTACACAAATTAAAATGGTGAACATGGCACTATGTTTATCATGGACTTAACTGTCTATAAGTATGAATGTGATCTTAGACGGTTGGCTGACTCTCTGAGTTAGCCCTGTGACAGACTGGCGATGTGTCCGGGGCGTACGCTGCCTCTGTGACACTGAACTGGATAAGCAGAAGAAAATGGATGAATGAAGGAATGCAAAACATTGACATAACTACTGTGACATCAATCACAGTAAGAAATACCATTTATCTTGCTTTTGGCCTCTAATGAGGATAATAAATTACAAAATTAACATCATGTTGCATTTAATAAGGCTTTGAATGAGTAATTTAGACTTTAGTCATCAGAAAAGCAAAAAAGTTGTTCCCCGTTATATTTAGCTGGACTTCTTTTTCCAACCATGAGTCGCCCCCTGCTGGCTGTAGAAAGAATGTTGGTTTACCACAGTCTTGGACTAGCCACACTTTTTAGGCTTGGAAGGGACAGTTTGATTTTTATGTATTTTAAATTTAAATATCGTATTTAAGTTAATCATTAATTGTATTTAAGTGTGCTTTTCATCATACAGAAAAACCTTTTAAACATTTTCAAATGCATTAAAAAAAATTATAAGTCCACCGATTATCTTCCACAACCAAAGACGGCTCATGGTGTCAGCAGGCTAAGCATGGTAATCAAGACATCCTTCTTGCCGGCCACACTTTCCATTTCCTCCTTGGGGATCCTGAGGCATTCTCAACCCAGATGAGAAATATAATCTCTCCAGCAGGTTCTGGGTCTACCCTGGGGTCTCTTCCTAGTTGGGCATCCCAGAACACATCCAAAGGGACATGCCCAGGCTGTTCCACACCCCAAAACTATGCCTGGCAGCCATCTCTAGGTGAGGACTCCAGTTTTCCACTTCCGGGTGACGTTAACCAGCCCTAAGAACTCTATTTCATTGGGGTTTTCTGAATTGCTCATTGCCTGGTCCCTACCCTGGGACTTACTTGGCATGGGAGACTCTACCTGGAGCTATTGCTCCAGACAATCCAGCTCCCAGGATGACAGGAACAAGGAAATGCCTCCACCACCTTACTGTGGTGTCAATGGGAAAATGTAGTAAGTGCTGATGAAAACTGAGCATCATTGTTTTTTCTGTTGAAACTGTTGAACTCAAATGTGATACTCATACAAGAGGGTTGCAAATTGGGGACCATCAGCGCTTTGAGCTAAATGCTAGCATCAGTATGTTGCAATCGAGCCTGATGTCATTAGTCTAGCAGGTGACAGAGAAGGGAAGGCGTGTAGAGAATTGATGCAGTGTGCATCAAACAAAATGTTCTTCCATCCAGATGGTTTTAGGAGTCTTTGAAGGTTTCAGAAATTCTGAACAGCAATAACTCTTGCTGACTACCCCAAACTTTTTAAATATCACCAGAAATAGATGTTTAGCTCTGTGAAGAAAATAATCGCTTGTCACTGCCATTGTGTTTTAAATAAAAGACATTTACCAAGCTACTGAGTATAGGACCCAAGAAGTTTGGAGCGAGAGACGTTGTGAGGACTAAAAGTCAAGAGGTCTCGGTCTCTGGTGCTTCAGATTTGACCATTTTTCTTTTTAGTTTTATTTAAGTCTCATCATATCTCACTGTGGGTCTGTTTAGGGGTGACATGGTAGGTCAGCTGCTCTACCTCTTTGGTCCACACTGAAATATATGTTTCTTTGTTTTATTGCTGATAACATGATGCAATAAATGATGATGCAATAAAAGAAATGATTCAGGACATTTAATCTAATTTGACAGAAATACCAATCCTCTATCGAATGATTGATAGAGCAGTGGCTGGATTAAATTGAATCAGATAAAAGGTCTATCATTTGCCTGGTGGTGATGCTTTGACCTTTGCTTTAGCAAGAGGCTCTCTAAGGTTGTTACAGTTCATTCTGAGGAGGACATCAAACTTTCAAAAATTTCATAAAAAACACAAAGTTGGACGAACTTGGAGGAAAAGTCTAGGGGATCACCAAAGTAGGGTTCAGCCTCTAAGTACCAAACATAATGGTAATATATGTAATAGCTTTTGAGATATTGGTTAACTGGCTAATGATTTGTGACTGTCAACTCAGGAAATCATCAACATTCGATGACAGAGTTTGCTCCACTCAGACCCAAAAGGCCCCTAAAGTATCAGCAGGCACAGAAACACTCACCTCTAATGGAAATCCATTAACCAAGATCCGGTGACTGTGGAGGCCATTTGACTACGGTGATCTCATTGTCATGTTCAAGACACCAGTTTCAGATGATCTGACCTTTGTGATGAAAGTATTATCCTGCTGGTTAAGTAGAAGATGGGTATACTGTGATTACAAAGGGATGGACATGGTCAGCAGCAACACTCAGGTAGGCTGTTTTTCTTAAACAATATGCACAGAAGGCAGGATGGATCCATGCTTCTAATGTTGTTCATGCCAAGTTCTGACCTTGCAATCTGAATGACCAGGCACCGGTTTTGTAATCTTATATTGTCTCGTTTTGGCAAACCTGTGTAAATCCTAGCCTCATTTTAATGTTCTTAGCCAACAGAAGTGGCACGGTGTGTGGTCTTCTGCTGCTGTAGCCCATCTGCTTCAAGGTTCAGCCTACTGTGTGTTCAGAGATGCTCTCTCCTGCATACCTTGGTTCTAACATGTGGTCATTTGAGTTACTGCTGAATTCCTATCACCTCGAAGCAGTCTGGCCATTCTCCTCTGAGCTCTGGCATCAATAGGGCATTGTCATTTTTCCTGACTACACTTTGTAAACCCTAAGGATGTATGTGTAGGAAAATCCCACACAGATGAGCAGTTTCTGAAATACTCAGACCAGCCTGTCTGACACCAGCAACCATGCCACATTCAAAGTCATTTAAATCACCTTTCTTCACTCTGACAGTCAACTGCCAGTCATCTTGATCATGTCTACATGATTAAATGAGTTGCTGCCACGTAATTGGCAGATGAGATATTTGCAATAACAAGCAGTTGAACATTGGACTGACTGAAATAGCCAGTGAGTGTATGTGTTACTAAAGTGAAAACTGTGAGGGACTAGTACTACTGAAGTCAACTGCAATCCATCTAATACTTGCTGAAATATTAAAAACCCAAATGTCCCCCATGGTGACACAAAAAAGGATTATTGTCCTCTGGGGACTCTTCATATATTAAGTGACGGACTAACCAGAAGCATGCTGTTAACATGGTTTAAAGTACAGCTCTCACACACACACCTCTCTACAGTAATCTACGCAAACATGCTACTAGTTAAACAGACAATGGCTATGCGCCTTTTTATAGATAAACTTGTAACATTTAAAATTGTATTGTAATAAAGATCAGAGTAAAAAAGATTTAATCAGGATCATTTCTGTCATTTACATGTTGAAGTACATAAACTAATTCTTAATGGACATTATGAGCCAGTGAGCACAACAGGGAGGTTGACCCCATACAGGAAACTCTCTGATACTCTTAATTAGATTGCTGTATTGTAGTTTGACCTTGGTGGAAGACACTCTACACTGCTCCATCTCTCTCTCCCTCCCTCTCCGTCTTTCTCTTGCTCTTGGTTGTGCCGGCAGGCTGAGAGAACATTGTGGAGCATGGGCATTTTCTCCTGGAGGGTAGGAGAGAAATGCAATCAGCAATTCAATCGTGGCCATTGTGTAGCAGTGCTGATGAGCTTTGCAGAGTAGATAATGGATTAAATTATTTATCCCCCCTCCTCCTCCTCCTCAGTGCTCATTGTTGCCTCCTCTTTGTGCTGCTACAGCGGTACACAGACGTAGGTTGAAGGCCTCGATCACTCCCTGCCTTTCATAGATCTAATTTTTCTAATTAGCGCCTGAATGAAGAACGGTCTCTCCCCCTTTTTACCTCCTGCTTCCACTGTGCCGTTCATTGTCAGATACATTCCATGAGGTGAGCATGTGAACCTATCAGCGTTCAATTCAATGCCAGAGAATATCACTGTACCACCACATCACCATCAGTCCTCCCCATACTCCTCTTATTGAACCGCTAAGTGATTTTGATAATAACCTAATCAAGGACAGTTTCTTTAAATGAGTGAATTAGACTGCAGCAGATGAGCGCTAGCTGATCTGAGATCTGTTACCAAAATGCCACCCCTCAAAGTGTTTTCATTTAGCTGGCTCCTGGATTCACACTGAAACATAGGCAAACATATAAACAATGGCCACCAGCTGTCTTTATCCACAGTTTTCTAACCAATGTAACCTGCTACTCATAGCTTTTAGATTAATTTTCAGTCTAACAATAAAAACTCTAACGTGCTCTCATTTTTAACAGTGAAATTAAAATCTCAAGCATCTCCCAAAACATGGAAAAAATTAAACAAAAATCAAAGTTGTATAAATGCTTTAAAAATCAAGTGATTCACAAGCGAACAGAATCGAGTGATTGAACCATTTAGAAAGCTTTAAACTTTTTTAAATGAATCAAGTGAAGTTCTAAAATCAACAAAAGCCAGTAAAATTGTATCAGATGGGTAGAAGAAAAAAAAGGAACAACAGTAAATCATACTGTTTGATACAAAATAAATATTTTCACATTAATCTCAAAGTAATTGCTAAAATGAAGCAAAAGAGATTAAGAAGTTTTTTTTGTTTTTTTTTTTAAACTTCACATAGTCGAATAATTTAACTGTGATATTTCTTGGTGCACTGAGTTCTAGTTTTGACCTTTCAGAAAGTCTTTTATATAAAGTAAATCTTTCATACAAAAGATGGCAGCTGCCGCCACGGTGTTTGTACCTTTGTTTCTTTTAAACCAGACATAATCATAATGGATGAATGTGTAGACCTGGGGAGTTTTCAGCCAACACCAACACTAGCTTTGCAAAGCATAGCCAGAATTCACTGTGATAAAAAGTCCCATCATTTGGCTAGCATAAAAACAATTTAAAATGACTGTGTGTATGATATTAACGGTACTCAAACTTTTAAGAAAGTTCAGCTTTTGTCTGGGCAGGCCACAGAATATTTTCCAAAAGGTCTTGGGGACCATCGAGATATTTTTGGGCAAATGCAGCCTTCAGTGAGACACGTGCAAGTTGTTTAGATATTGTTAGGATTCTTTTGTGACCTCCTGGATGAGCCGTCATTACACTTTAAGTAATTTCCACTCCTCATCACAGTTCAGTTTTCTCCATTTGTGGATAATGGCTTTCACTGTGGTTCACTGAAATCCCAAAGCCTTAGAAATGGCTGATAGATAGTTTCTTTGTTTTTCTAGGTCATGGCATGATGCTTTTTGAGATCTTTTAACCAGAGACTCAGAGTACTATTCAAATTTGTGTCCATGAATTGCTTCCACTTTCAAATTGACAAAGAATACAGATGGGTTGAACATGTCACAGAACCACAAAGAACAGAGTTTGGGATCTTTCAAAATCAATATAACATTTAAATTTAAAAAACTAAATTGCACTCTAAAATAAAGTTTGACCATATGCTGGCATTTACCTTATTTAGGAAACAGGCAGGCTGAGAGAAAGGAAGCTGGACTTTCAGAGTGAGGTCTTTGAATGATGCAATTCAACATTTAATTCCCAACTTTGCAAGAGATGTAACCACAGTCCAGGGTGGATTTGTTAGGTAGGGGGAGGTGGGTTGTTGTTTCTTAACTGATTCATTATTTTATGCAACCATGCTCAAAATTCTATCTAATCTGTTTTCTTCTCATTCTTCTTCTTCGTTTTTTCTGGATTTTAATAAACTTTAACACATTGATTGAATATTGGCTACACAGCATGAGTTTGTAATGAGAAGGAACAGCGAGGAAATAAACAAATCCAGATTACTGGTCCTTTGACAAAAATGTAATCGTTAAATCTTCCATTTTATTATCATTGTAGTTTTTTTTTCTCTTTGTTGTCAGATTTGCCTAAGGATTAAGGCTGGCAATATTTTACACTCTTTTTTATTGTCAGCAAATCCCATGAAAAGGCTGAAATCAACAATGCAGTCTGTCTGAATACTTTGTGAAATTTACAACCACAAACTCACCACTTCTTACAGAAGAATGCAGATTTTTAAAAACGGCATCACAGAGATGTATTTTCCGTTTTAAAAGTGTCAAAGAAATGTCCATAAACAGCTGTGCCACGGATTTTTTTTTTGGCAAATACAACAAAACTGGACATTATCAGCCCATTGAATGGCTACTATCAATTTCCGTGTTGCCCTCCTCTGCCTACTGGCAGGTTGATTAGGCTGTTATGAACCATTTTAAAATGAATAACAAAAAGAGCAAAATATTATGCAGGCATTTGTTTTGTGAAAAACATGTAAAACAGTGGTAAAAACCAGGGTAAGACAGCAAATGAATCCTTATAATGTGCACTTGTAACAGGGTGTGTTTTAATGAAAATACATTCGGTGCCCAAACCAATCCAAAAAGCCACTGAAAACATCAAATTGTAGAAAAGGATGAGGTAATGAGCGCAACGCTACCCACTGGAGCCCAGAGTTACTGTCATGGAAGGAACAACAGATTAATGAAGCCAAGGAAGTGCCTTAAACCTGTATAATTTTTAATGGCCCCCAGGGGGCGGTACCTGTTGCTACAATAGCTGTAGAAGTCTATGGGGAAAAGAGCTTTGTGACTAGACCTTTGTAAATTCTTTCCTGCTGAGTTTACCATTTCACTTGGTCATTTCAGGGAATACTGAATAAACTATTGAGTTCATTTTTTAAAAACGGGTAATTCTATCTTTCAGACAGGAGGATCATCCAGGAATTATCCAGGTGTATCATCTGGCTAACAACTTGTGACAAGAAAGGTGGAAGTGCTAAGAATAAAATGTTCGTAAACTGTACCATACACATCTGCTCATGAGTAACAGACAAAATTAAATAAATAAAAAATCCTTCACTCACCAAGACAGAGGCATACACTTCTTGGACAATCTGTTAGTACAGTTTATTGCACAGAAGCCACTTAGGAACAGCTAAGATATGGCTGTTTATGGTCTCTTTACTGATAAGATCTAGGGGACGTAAGTTTATTTCAGGTTAATTCCACTGTGTATAGATACAGATATAGATATAATTCGCTTTAGCTATTAAACATTAATCTGTACTACTAACAGTTGCATACTCCCTACAGTATACAGGACTAGTCCCTCATTGTTCACTGCTGCTGATAATAATAGTGTTATGCATGTGTCTCTGTGAACATGTAGACAAAAAAAGTCGTCTTTCCACTCCTGACATCAGCCATGTGTGGCACAGCAAACACAGGCCTGTTTAAGAGTGTTGACAGATAACGCAACTGTTGTGGTCACACTGAAAAAAAGTGCCACCACCAGCGTCTCCCATGCAGACTGATGCAGACTCTGTGTCTACAAACACTCCCTTTTTATTCCTGCGGTGGCCGACAGAGGCTTGCATGTACTGTAAGTTCCAGAGCAGTGTGGCCTGCTTGTGTTACATACTTTTGTGGGCCGCCTCCCTGACAACTGGCAACAAAGGATCCATTGAGCAGAGGCAGTGAAGAGGGGCTTTGATGGGTAATCTGCATACGTTTGTAGAGGGAAACTGGAGCTGGGTTAAAGGAAACAGGTGCAACTAATTACAATATCCCCAGTACTCCTTACCTCTGGATTTCCTCCTGCTGTCTCCCTTTCTTTCATTTTCTTTATCACCCTTGTTTACCTTATTGCGAAATCTTTCACAGGGGTAAAATTCCCTAATGAGACTCTTCTATGCACACACACATATGCTGTATAGCGCAGAGCTGCGGCTTCATTCCATTCTTGCTCACAGGTCAGACATCAAAGTGTTGAGGTGAAAACTTGGAGGGAAGTAACAGGAAGACGTTTTAATTTAATAACTTCACGCCACACGTGTTACGGCTTTGTTCTTTGCACGTCATTAATGCGCTTTCAAACCTTTGATAAACTGAAAGCAGGATAGCATGCTCCTGAGTACAATACGGCCTCTCTTTGCACATAGACAGCCTGAACAGCTTCCTCGGTCTGCAGTGCAAAATAAACCCTGTGGCCTCTAAAGCACGTAGCACTAGCTGTACTGTACACACGATCGCCAATATTTCAAATAGCAGGCTTTATTTCTGAGTTCGGATACACGAGAAGTCATTTTCTGTAGACAAACTACATATAAATTTAAAACACGACCCAGTGCGCAGACCTTCCCTCCATTTTCCTCAGAGCTCGATTCGAGCAGGGGCGATTGGCCAAATCCATACAGATAAATCACAAAAATAAGCTGCTCAATACATAATACATCACAAGGGAACGTTTGGCATCGTCTATGGCATTTTAAAATCATAAGCAGATTTTTTTTTCCTAAAGGGGAATATACTGATATTACATTTGGCAGCATGGACCATAGGAGGGATTTCCATGTTGATAGTTGACCCTGACATGAATGTGACATAAAACTGACCCTTCAGTAGATAGCTTAGAGACTGATTGCAGGACTGTTGAGCTTTGGATCTCGTCCTGTGCCAAGCACAGTGTGGATGGTGCTACAGTAAGAACAGCATGTGAAGACTTTGGAGGGTACTGTTTTTTATTCTAGCCTTTATTAAGCAAACGTGGTGTGTTTTGTATTTAAAAACAAAAAAACAAACAAAAAAAAACTTTTTAGCCAATCTATTCTTCAGTTGTGTTTCAGTGCACCTCCCAACTGCTACCAAAGCTACTTCTTTCCTCAGCTTAGTCTGTACAAGTTCTGTTCTGATTATTTGCACATCTGTGATGTCCATCAAGTCCACTCTACTGTCTCAAAATGATTACTGGTAATTCTGGGGAAGAGGATGAAGTCGTAGTCAGCCAGATCAGGCAAATACGATATGCGGTGGGCAAAGATTGAGTTGGTGTGGCAAAAAGAAACTTGACCCTGGGGATGAATTCCCAATGCAAAACATCCTGCTCATGTTCCTGGCCTGATATGAGACCTTCAGGCTATGACAACATAAATTCTTCCACTGAAGACTGGTATTTGGGTTGTAGTGGAAACCCAGTGAGGATCCTCAACATGAAACTTTGGTCAGTTTGACACACAAGTTGGAGTTTGCTCTCTGGTTTGTGGTAAAATTCCCAGTGCACACATGCAAATGGTGAGAAAGCGACTTTCAGGGGGTGGTTTAAAAGTAGCAGCTGCTTTGGAAATGGTTCAGAGGTGCACAAGGGGACGATCTTGAAGGGGATGACAGCCAAATTTATAAAGGCAAGTTTTTTATTTTTTTATTTTTATAGGTGCAGTCATGGGACCTTCTAATTGAATCTCATATGTTATCATTCAAATGAAGCATTCATAATATTCATTAAGTAGTATTGAGATCATTAACATATTAAAAGATAGATTGAGCATAATTCAAAAGTGAGACTTATTTGCATTAACATAGTCAATACAAATCCATCTCAGCAGCTGCAAGTGAGTTAGTGAGGGGTTTTTTTTTGTTATTGCAGTCTCTTTGACATAAAAGCTGGATCAGGCTGTTAATTGATGCCTTTAGATCTCCGTCTTTTGTTGTACCTCTATCTCGTTTGTCTAGTCCTTGAGCTCTCCTTTTTATCGGCGCACCATCAAAATATGGAGTCATTAATTTGCAGTTCTGTGTCATGCAGTTTAATTTGCAGCAAATATAGTCAAAGACTTTCAATAAAACAAGGTGCTGAACTTCTGCGGTGTCTCTTGTGTATGTTGGAGAGCTTACACTGACTCATTATAATCTCGGCGGTTACTTAATGATACAGATCCATTCATGATGAGTGAGTCATATTAAGACAATTCAAAGCCTGCTAGCTGCAACAACACATTCCAAAGTCTGTGTTTCATGCAGAGAGCAATATCTCCTCCTGCCCTGCCACACCTCCAGCACAGATTAGCTCCATCTATGTGTGTGCGAGGGAGGAAAGGAAAACAATCTTGCACTAACAAAACCATTATTAGTTCATTATGAATTAGAGAGCCACATCTGCAACTAATACAGGGCCAGGTGGGATTTGTAAAGAGAGTACAGTGTAGAGTTTGTTCCACTAATGCATTATAAACACTGAGAGAACATGTGGCCTTTGAGGTTCTAGTTACACTGAATATGGAGCTCGATGCTGCTCAGATATAATGTTTCTCACATGGGTCAACATTTTTGAATTAAACAATCTGGGATGAAACGAAGCAGCACCCTTGTTTTTGCTCGCAGACGACTTTTATTCCTCGCTCTTTGCTCTCTGTGCAGTTTCACAACAGCATTTTCTGCTTTTTTCTGCGACCGTGAAGACAAAAGAACACGTGGAGCTAAAGAACTCATTTTACTTCAGCCTCAACATTCATCTAGATTCCATTAAGCTTAGCTGTCCTGTCAACTGTGAGACCGAAAAGGTGGGTAAAAGACCATTTTCCCAGGCTGCTCAAGCAGATTTTGGCTTGAAAGAGAAGCACCGCAATGAGAGAAAAGGGACATCAAAATTGGCCTCTTGTCATCGGGCCCTGGTATGATCCCATTTGCCTTTCTCCGGGTGATCCGTCAGCAAGCCTTGATCAAAAAGGGATACGTCTTCCAGCAATCCCCCTTTCCAAGAGATGAGTGTCCCTCACTGTCCCACTGCAATCACTTCCTGTGGGCCAGGAAGCCCCAAACAAAGGTCTGCCTCTTTCTCCCGAGCAGCGGGAGTGCAGAAAAAGAAATACAACTCATATTTATGAGATTATGTGGCATCTCGTGTTTCATTGTAATGAAAGAAAGAATTGTTTCAGCTTTACAGAGCTGAAACATGTGACACCAGGAAATGGTTTGGTGCTGTTACTCTCTTGTCTGAGAGAGGCAGCGTCTTTTTCTTGGCAGGAGAAATAAGTGATGATGCTGTTCAGAAACCGGTCGGACAGAATGGGAGCAGCAGGGGAGAAAAGCAGTTCGCTATTTGCAGGACTTACTGAAGATGCAATGTAAATGAACACATAAGAACAATAATAAATGTTAAAACGCACAAAGCATGTTTTGGGTGAACTTTTCCCGAGGCAGCGGTAGCCTGAAGTAGGTTTGTGTGTGTTGGACTCTCCACGCCAGCTGGGAAAATCTCACTGCAGAAAAGGAATGAGTAATGTTTTCGCCTCCAAAAACAACCATTTTGCTCCCATTTGTTCCGCTAATGCAGCTCAGAGGGCAAAAACTAGATGTCGGCAGTCGCGAGAGCAAGAAAAGAACATGCATGCTTAGCAAAATATTTCCCATGACAAATAAAGGCAAAAATATACACAGCCACAGGGATGGCTGCCCTGGACGTCTTTGCTCTGGATGCCCGAGTGGGACTGCTGGACTCTCAGTGGGATCAGCTGAAGCCCAGCAGTACAGAGGAAATGATTGATAAAAGAAAACGTCCTTGTTTTGACTTTGAGACAACCGATTTTAACTTTGAAGAAGGGGAGAAGCTGGGTGTTGATCCTGCTCTGAGAGACATGAGGCCTCAAGTTACGCATTATACATTTTCTTCAGAAAACACTGAGCCCCCTACATTTTTGCTCTTTGTGTTGCAGGGATCATGCTTTGCCTTTATTCTCTCACCTACTTATGAAATACTGGAAAATGTAGTATGATACATAGCACTAATTAGATCGTAGTATGGAAGACAGCATACAGTAGTAAATTAATTTTTGATGAGGCTCATCTGTCAACTTAAAAACCTCCCACATGAACTCACAAAGCTGCTTAGGGATTAAAAATACTGTACAAAGCTGTTAACAACAGTGTCTACTTTGAGGAATCAAAAATATGAAAGATATGTTGGACGAAAACTTTTTTTGCTACATAATTCCATGTGTGTTATTTCATCGTTCTGATGCCTTCGTTAATGTTCTACGGTTTCAAACACCCACTCACATATAAGAGGCCAAGGGCTGAAAACCCACCATGAACCATTTCAATCTGGCCTCAAAGACCCTAAAGAAAAACAACAATATTACCCAAACCCCAAAATTAATAAAAGGTAGCACTGTTAGCCAATCGCCAGGTGAATAACTGCAGTCAATCTGTACCATAAACTGTATATAAGATTGACGTAGATACTGTGATATTACTCAGTGGTTTTAGATGATGAAATTTGAGGCCTGCTGTTGTTTGTTCCACATGGCATCACATTAGGTGCCACATAATAACAAAATTGTTCGAGAAGGCACCAACAACACACTGCTGAGATGTCCAGTTCAGTGCTTCTGGTTAGCAGAGATGAAGTCTTTCAATTGCCTGTGGCTGCTGCCACATGTATCAGCACACCTCAGTCAATAAAGTCACACCCCTAACTCCAGTATCCACTGTATACACCACTTTGTTTGTTATGGTATAGTTATTAAACTTCTGTCTTTCTCCCCTCACCCACAGCTGGTCACGGCAGATGGCTGCCACTCCCTGATCCTGGTTCTGGCAGAGGTTTCTTCCTGTTACAAGGGAGTTTTTCCTTCCCACTGTCGCCCAGTGCTTGCTCATAGGGACTCCTCTGATTGTTGGGGTTTTACTGTAGTCTCTTTACCTTGCATCACAAAGCACCTTGAGGTGACTGTTGTTGTGATTTGGTGCTATGTAAATAAAACTGAATTGAACTCCATTAGAAATAGTATGAGGGGAAAATAACAAAACCAAAACCATTTTTGTACCACTTTGTAATCATGCTTTTTACTGCTTTAAAGTTGGTCGTTTTAACATGGAAGGAAGCCTGACTTACTTTTGGAGCCAGTCTCGAGTTGCCACCAGACAAACTGCAGTTTTTGGTACTGTTCTGTGTTCACTCTGGATGCCAGTTTGTCTGATTCCAAGAGAGGCGCTCTAATTATTTAGCTGAATGAACAAACATTCTCTGGTTTGATCACCGTACAGATCCGACTGATGGAGCTCTAAATTCTGTGCCTTGTTTCGACATCAGCCTTAACAGCACACTCTGATTAGCGTTCAAAGACAGGTGGATATCTAAAATTATTTATTAATTATGTTTTCATGTATACGACAATGTGTTTGTTCATTAATACAAAATATCAGCCTATTTTCTTCATTCATTTAAGCCTAGCTGTTTATTGACTTTAAAGGAGCATTTGACACAACAAATCCCAAATTATCAACAATGAAACTGGGTTATAGATAAAAATGTGCATAAATAAATAATATTGAATCCAGTGGACTGAAGGTGACTTGTAGGGTGCCAGAACATTTTCTGACAAAAAATTCTTGTTTCACGAAACAGTGACTCAGGTCTTCTGTGTTGACAAATACCCCATCAATCTGTACCACATTTATAAAGTTCAACATAATTCAGTACTTTGTGTTTCATGTTTTAATCCAGTTGTCAGATATGTGGCCCTTTGCTTACCGATCTCAGTGAGCATGGCCCTCTGCCCGCCCTCGGCTCTACAGCCAGCAAACATAAACAAAACTCTCGAAGGAGGCGTGTCCAAACTTCTGAATGTAATTATAATTATTATGCCCTCTATAGCCCACATAAGGTCTTTGCATCAGTAGCACATTATTTCAAAGATTTTCCTTCATGTATGCCAGTTTTGTTCAAACTGCGTTTTGATTTGAAAGCATTTGCACTTTAAAATAACTTCTTAATCTCAGATAAGAAATTTCTCAAGAAACTAGCAAAACAAAAATAGTTAGGATGAACATTAACATCTGGAGCTTTCCATCCGTTTTGGATCCACAAAAGTAACTGGTAAGTAATTTTGTAATTTTCTGACTGCTTGGTAATCTGAGAGGATCATCTGTTACTTTACCTCAATGTAACTGAAGCAACGCAGCAGGTGGTTTGGAGAGATTGTAACTAGCTACATTTAGACAACAGTTTGAATAAGTCATTTAAAATGGGTTGCTCAGTAACTAATGTTTAAATGTACCAGTAGGTAAGGCTGCAGAACAGATTTGCCGTTTGTGCCGTTTGGAATTCAAGAGCCAAATGTTGGGGTGACTCCACTCAGTGGGTGGAGGTAGGATGTTTATTTTCTATAATCAAAAGCTTTCCCTCAATGCTATTCATTAAGAGCATCATAAAGGAATTCCTTCTGCGATGCTGACACGGTGCACATACGGTCTCCTTATGTCTGTTCACTACATATAGACTCAGCTCAGTGAATGAACAACTAAAGAGGCTCCACACAGAGAAGAGCATCATTGGCAATCATAGCAACATTAAAAGGTATTATATTTGTCCATCAACATTTCAAAAAAAAAAAAAAGAGGAAAAAAAAAGAGGAAAACTCCACAAAATGTAAGAATAAGATTTAAAGGAATAGTTCAACACTTTTGGGAACTACATCAATCAACCACAACATTAAAACCACAGACAGGAGAAGTGAATGTTATCAATCATTTTGGCACAGTGCAGTGTTCTCTCCTTGGAAACCTTGGGTCCAAAGCAGATTTTACTTTGACACACACCTACCTAAACATTACTGCAGACCAAACACACCCTCCCATAGCAGCAGTTTCCCAACATAATGCATGCATCTTGAAGAAAAAAAAACTGCTCAGGAACAGCTGGAGGAACACAACAAAGAGTCCAAGATATAGATTCAGCCTCCTAACAAAGAGTGAAATGAGAAGATTGATATTACACACATGCTTTTGTGGAAAACTATCAAACCACTGCTAGCAGCTGGTTAGCTCAGCTTAGGTACTAACAGCATTTTTCCCCTCAGACAGTAGTCAGTCAACAGTCACTTCCATTCTTAATGCAAAGCTTTGGTAGGTTAAGATTTAGTGCAATAATATGAAGTGGCACGACCCTTTTTTCTGATCTTCCACAAGAAGGTTTAAAATGAGTCTCTTCCCATCCGGTATAACAATAAAATTCTGCTTCCGTGTTTCCATCAATGATGAAGATCAAAGTTTACTTAAATAGTGAGAAAATATATCAGAAAAAATTCAAGATCAATGTGTCCACACTACTTGTATACAAATAGTTGGTTCATCATAAAAAACAGCTAGGAAGGAGGATGATGATGATGATAACTGATGTAGCAAAACAATTTCCCATTTTCTTATCTTATACCACAGGAAGAAAAGAAGAGAGCACGGCAGTATGATAAGACCCAAAGAGTCAAAACACAAGCAAGAGAGAAAAGGAATACAGTGAACTTGTTGGAAATATGGAAATAAGTTAATTTATTGATAACACAAATGATCTTTTAATTAAGAATGTTATTAGATTAAGTAGTATTTCTTATTACAAATAAAACAATAAAGAGGTAGGGAACATGACTAGTAGGCATTTACAGGCTCATACATTAAAGCCTGATCTGCCAGGGCAGCCTCCTGCCTCCATTCCAAGATGTCTGTGGGTGCAGACAGGGTGGCAACAAGAAGCCTAGCGGCACAGGGAACCATTATGTGTACAAGATGTGAAACTTGAATAAAAACTCTTTTAATCTTGCCTTGAGCTCAGCTAGAGCCTGATTGAATCTAGGACTTTAGAAAGAGGTGAAAATGCAGAATTGTTATGGAAAGAAAAGAAAACAGGAGTTTGTATCTCATCGTATATTGTTTTCATACTTGCCGAAATCATAATCGAAGCTAAAAATTAAAAATTAAATTGCCCATCCACAGAGCGAAACGACAGATTGATCGATTGATTGGTTTGTTATATGTGCAAACGCAGGAGAGGAATAGATTCGTATTGTTAATCATAACCTTTTAGGACACAGATGAAACGCTGACATTTCACCTTCAATTTACCTCATATTTTTTTTTCCGTTCAAGTCAAACATTCCTTTCAGTCTTTTAAATCTATGCAGACCTGTCCGCTCAGTCATGTAGAGGAAGGATTATTGTTTCATTGCCTTACATTGATTTCCGTGTTGCTGTGCGTGCACCTGCCTCAAACATCCTGGCTACAAATGCACAACACCAAAGGGTGTGTTTTTCTTCCACCCATTGATTTTTTTTCTTGAAGCATTGATCTTGCCTCACTTATCCTCATCACAAATCAAACAGAAAATAGAACACTCTTTCAGTGACTAATTGCACTTTGTGACACGTCACCTGATTTCCCCAGCAAATCTGATGGGGCT
>VUQG01020816.1:0-11858 GCA_015106755.1 Etia nguti | reverse complement strand
TCACAGCAGATGCCTTTGTGTCAAAGTCACTGAGGATAAAACACAGAAAAACATGAAGGAGATTTTCCTGTCCTGGCTTTTTATAGCAGATAACCTTCAAAATATTCTGCAGTAGAACAAAAACTGAAGAAAACCATGAATCAACATATGAACATTACCTGATGCTGCTGAAGTGAAGCAGAGCAAAGTTACAGAGGTTTTATTAGAGACACGGCCAAGCGTTTTGCAATTTGGCATAATTTTAAAAAGTTTAAATTTCTTCGCTATTAAACAGCAGAAATGAGGCTTTCTTGTTGGAGGTCATTTTTTGAAAAAACAAAACAAAAAAAAACAGCGGCTGACAGCGCTGTACATACTCCATGCACAGTCCATACCTGTTCCCATCCCGGGTCCCCACGTCACTCACGAGTTGCTTTCCAAGAGGGGAGTGTCTTCTCATTTCACGAATCAGGGGGTTGAAGTTGGGCTTAGGGAACCCAGAGATTACAGCGGCCGACAGCGCTGTACATGACTTGTGCGTAATAAGCGAATGAATAATGCAGATTTGAGATGGGAAACTGTTATTGAAGTACACTGAGAGAGAGAGAGCTGTGGAGGAAGTGTGATTTTTATTGTTGTGGAAGAAAAACAGCAAAAGTAAGAGGGAATTCATGACAATGTTTGTCAAATGTTAAGCGTAGTTTTGACCTTCCTTTGCTGCTGGTTCAGTCAATTTTGGTTGGAGAGAGACAAAACCTGCAGCTTCAGAATCTAGCATAAAAAAAGACATAAACACAAGGCGCGGACCCGCCAACGCATCAGAATCTGTGAACTGTCAGCTTTCAGCCCCGACGGCATGTCTGCGTACAACACCGTTGGGTGAGAATGTCACGGCTGCGGTGGCAGACGTGCGGAGGTGAGGTAAGGACCCAAATGCAGGCAAAGGCTTGTGATGAGAATGAACTTTATTCACAGGGAGGGCAGGATACAACAGAATACACAGAAACTAAAGAAACTCTAGACTGAGAAAAACTAATGAAACAGTACTGAAACCTGGATTCATAGGAAGACGCGGAGGGACGTGGAGTAATCAAGGAATAGGAGAGAGGCGGGAAACACAGCTGGGAGAAATCAGAGCTGACGAGACAAGGGGAAGCAAAACCAGACACACTAACATAAGACACGGGCCTTCACAAAGACTTGACTACACTGGAACAGAGGGAACACACAGGCAGCGATGACTAGACACGGAACAGAGGTAGCACAGAATAACGTGAGGGGCAAAGGGATCAAAACCTAGGACCTAGAAATAGAAAACCAAAACACAGACAGCAATAAATAATAAACAATTCGACTCACTGGGTCACAGACCCAGGACCATGACAGATAAACCGACATCTCACTGATTCTGATGCCTCGGGTCCGCACTCTGTGTTTACATCTTTGTGCGTAATCCGTTTACCTGCTCTCATTTGCTGATTTAGCTGTTTGGTGGTTGTTGAAATAGTTTTGTGAGCTTTAACCCGAGATTCTGGCGTTTTCTGCCTATTAGAGAGGTCCCGCCCCTGACTAGCTCTAATTGGTTTAGACCACAATATGGGCATAATGTGTGTCTGTTGTTGACCACACAGAGACTTTCAGAGTTGCGGAGACTTTTTTTTTTTGTACTCGAATGGCTGGTCGCACCGGTGCGACCTAAGATTTTTTTTAGTTGCACCATTGAGAAAATAAGTCGCATATGCGACTTACCAAACTGGTCGCACTCCAGGGCCCTGGGTTTTAGTGTCAGGGTTACAATCCAGTCTTTAAGTGATGATGTGATAAACCCTGCTACTGGGTCCAAACTACTCTACGTTTATTAAGGCTGTTGTGCTTTTAACATGTTTTAATGCTTTGTATCTTTTTCTATTTAATCTTAACAAGCCCCTAAAAAAAGGCAGTGATCACCGTCGGCCTCTCTCGGTTTTTATTACCACTATTCATTTTAAAGCGCAGCTTTTAAAAACTACAGCCCAGCCCATGCAGCAGCATATTAATGACTAACCTCGTACTGTGGATGGATTATCTCAGTTGTTCTCCTGGCTGAAGTTTGGTCCATTTACAGGATCCTGCCATGCGATCGCTTTTGTCCCTAACCATCTGGAAGCCTCACGTTAACTTTTATCGAGTGGAAAAAAGTTTGCATTTATCCTCCAGCTTCACTGTGCTAATGTGTTTATATTATGCTAACCATAGCTGCGTAGCTAGCCACCACGTAGAACATCATTATATACCAGCTAGTCCAACTTCAGTAACCCTACGAACGTCACTGCTGTTTAGTTTTCTGTTTTCATTTATGTTGGAAGTGATAGCAGAGCTGTACGTTTTAATTTTTTCAGAAATCTCTCAGTCAGAACATGGTGTAACATGTTTAGGTGGAAACTAGCGAGCTAACTTCCTGCTAACTTCTAACTCCCTTAAATTTAATAAATTGTGTTTTCACGGATGCCTGGATGTTAAACTTAATCGCTACACCTGGTAGAACAGCCACACTGATCATTTTATTAAAGATGAAAGAATTTAGACAGTTTTTAACACTCAGTGATGCTGCAGTGTTCTTTGACTTTGGGACCTGAAGCGGAAGTTGGATCCAGAAATGGCTAATGGTGTCAGATTTAAAGACCGGATTAGGTTATGATTAGTGTGGCGGAGCGTGGGTCGTGGCGCAGCTGTGGGGGAGGTGGACACAGCTGAGCTTGGTCAGCTCATCACGCCTCCCCTATTAAACAGGCCAGGACCTGAGGAGTTTTGGTTGTTGTTGTTGTGTGTGGCTGTAGCTGAAAAGCTGCAGCTGAGTGTTGTGAGAGCAGCAACCGGGAATAAAGTGTGTTAAACGAGCAAACTATGTGGTCAGGTCCGTCATTCCCGTTACAGTTAGGTTTAGGCTAAGGGCTTAGGGTTAGGCATTCATTTTTGATGGTTAGGATAAGGGGCTAGACACGTGAGAAGTGATGTGTTACAATGACTATGAATGTTTTTATTGCAAATGTATCATATATCATATAGTTTTCCATTCTTTGTTACACTTGAGTCATTGTGTACATTTAAAACAGTTCCATAGACCATCTTATACAGCAAACTTAAAAACAGCGTCCTCAGCAAAGAGTTTCTCCACCAGGTCACGTCCTGCCTTTGGGACAGGACACTGGGCTGAGACAGAGGTTGGGAAGGGCTCGATGGCAGGTTCCATTTCTCCAGGAATCTTGGGGTCGGGCTTAAGTGGGAGAGTGACTCTGAGCTCAGGGCCACCAGCAGGGACATCAGGGAAGGAAGGCAGGGTCACAGGCTGGCCCAGAGCTGGCAGCATTGTCACCATGCCATCTGGGTGGTCATGGGGTGTGTTCTCATGTTCGTGCTCGTGGTGATGGTGGTGATGCTCGTGTTCATGCAGGTGACCGTGCTTGTGGTCGTGGTCCAGAGCCAACTCATGGTCATGTTCATGGGTGTGCACGCCTTCAGCATGTTTGTAGTCGTGGTGGTGGTTGGGAGTGTCATCGCTGTGGTTGTGTGCCTTGTCGTGATGAGTGTGCACGTGATCGTGGCTGTGACTGTGGTCATGGGAGTGGTCATGAGCGTGCCTGTGTGTGCTGCCTGTGGCATGGTCGTGTGTGTGGTGGTGATCGTGGTTGTCAGCGTGTTTGTGGGTTTGGTCATGATGAGAGTGGCTCTTGGTGTGATCGTGTGCATGGTCGTGTGTTTGGTCTTGGTCGTGGCTGTGTGAGTGTGTGTCATTGTGGCTGTGGTCAGTCTCTCCGCCCAGCAGGTGGTGCTGCTTCTCTCTCTCAGCAGCCTGGAGAAGAGATAAAGAGTGTAGGATATTAAAGAGTGAACAGTGTATTATAGGTGTGCAACCTCTAATGGCCATGTGAATAAAATATGCGCTGGTGCTTCTATCTTCAGATTTTCAAGGCCTACTTAAGTCACAAACAGCAATTCTGGCCTCCATAGCTAAGGTCCCACTTCAGGACAACAGTACAGAGTGAATTTTATTTTTTAACTCTTCCATCTAGACATTTAGAGCTTCAAAATAGAGGTGTGTCCGCTGTGACTGAGAATTTTGACAGGATAAACCACTGTAGCACATCTGTTTGCTAAACTTTAGGGGTATGGTGTTAACAAAACTTTGGAAGTGTCCATCTGATTCTGCAGTTTAAAAACACATCCTCATTGGAGGTATACAGCATAGACATGTATAAACAGTTTGTGTTAATTTAGTGAGTTCCAAAGTACTGCAGTGACATTCTGAATTAAAATCACACAATCCACCAATCATCTTTTTTTTTCTTATGTTATAAAAAGACACTGAAGTTATACAGTGATGCCATCTTAAAAAGTCTCACCTCAGGCTCATAGATCTCACAGGCTACCTCAATCTCCTCATCGTCATTGAGAGCGTGGAAGAGGGACGCCTTACAGAAACCCTTGTGCTGAGGAGAGAAAAAGAAGAAAAAGTAAGAGCGCAATAATTATGCCTGTGGTTTTACTACAGTGTAAAAGTCTTTACACATACATTTTGTGCAAATGTTTCATGTGTTAAAAATACTTTTGGACAAAGTTTTTTGGATCAAGTTCAGTTTTTCTGATTCTCGTATGTGAATAAATAGATCGGACCAACCAGACCACTGCATTTGGCAAGTGTGCTCGCAGCTCAGTACTGAATATACAATGATATGGAAATAGGTTTTTAATTCTAAGGACAGCTAGACGCTGCACTGGGTCATACGGCTAACTGAAAATCTTTCTCTGCCTCCTCAGGTGTGGTCTGCCAACAAGAGCTCAGACTTCCCCAGCTGTGATGCAGCTTCACCTCCTGGATTAAAGCAAGAAATTCTTCTTGCTGTTGCCTTCTTTTGAGAATTGGATGAATCCAGAATCTGAGTTTCTTCTTTATCTTGTTTAGAAACATCACAACCAACTCATCATCACTTGATGCCATTTTTCTAAACTAGGCAAACTAAATTTCAAAGTAATCTCCTGCTGTCATACACTAGCCAGTGATATGAAGCTAGAACATACTAAGCTTTGAGCAGCAAATGAAGGTCTTTTCCTTGCAGTGTTAAAAAGTAAAACAATCCCCTGATGGAGAAGGTGAGTTGGACTTGGTGATCTCATTTGAGAATAAACAGGGCAAAACCTAAAAGACTCACAGCAAACTCGCATTCCATGGGGGGGCAATTTTCAGCTTCTCCTGCGCTCTGGGGGCAGGTGGTCTCCTGGATGGTGTATTCCACATGGTACTTCCTACCCGCGACAACCTGGACACACAAAGACACAGAGAGAAAGCAAAAACCTCCAATTAAAGAAGAGACTTGACTTAAAATCATCTATGAGGAATAGGGCAGCGTAGTTTGTGTTCTGTAATGTGTCGGATACAGCAAAGTTTTGGTATAGAATACATTTTAATAACCATTAAATAACTGTGATTCTTTTTTCACACAGTAACTTAATAACAGAATGGCCATTGGCAAGTCTGGGGGTGGTGTAGCGCCCCCTGCCACAAAAGTTAGACATAGTCCAAATGCAAAAAAAAAAAAAAAAAAGATTAAAGTTTTAAAATATTTTAACCACTATTCTTGTTCTTATTTTTTGTCAGAAATATGTGATTAAGGAAGTTGTGCAAAATTTTCCAGTTCTGTTTAATTAAATTAAATTAATTTTAATTCTTCTTTTTTTTAAAATATAGCATCAAATGACAACGGCAGTCGCCTCAAGGCATTTTATACTGTAAGGTAGAGACCCTACAATAATACAGAGATAACCCCAATAATCAAATCACCAGTTGGAAGGAAAAACTCCCTTTTAACAGGAAGAAACCTCCAGCAGAATCAGGCTCAGGGAGGGGCAGCCATCTGCTGTCACTATTTGGGGAGACAAACAAATTAGCTTTGTTTCTTCTGTTTTCTGTCCGTTTCTTCTTGGCTGCTAGACCGTGGTCTGGTAGTTGCAAGACTGAGAAACTTTGTAGTGCTATATTAGAATGTGACAAGATTAATGGAAAACTGTATACATTTTATTTCTTAGAACCTGGAACTTCTATACGTTGCTCCACTTTGTCACTTCCTGCAGCCTGCATAGTTCTGCTTAGTGCTGCTCAGTCATGTGACCGTAGGTCAACTAAACACAGCAGAGCAGGAAAGAGGGGGCGGAGCAAAATGTGTCTCCATGTGAGTACCAGAGTACCAGTACAGTACTGGTACCACATTAGGCATGGATACAATCTGTATCAGTCCAGGCAGAGCATTACCACTACCATAAAAATTAATGTGCCTCCTTTCTGTCTGTTTATACCAGATTTGGTAGAAAACTTTATGAAATATTATACACATTATGCAAACTTTACTTATTGGCTACTGCAGTTATTTAATCAAATTTTTGGGTAGTAGCTTCTCTGTGTGGTTCCATTAAATTTGATGGTGTAAATTTGTCAAGGGGAATTCTGCCACCTTATTCTCAGCCTCGACAATGCGTGATGAGAATATATATATATACAATAAAAGATGCGAGGATACATTATGTCACACATCTTGATATCCCTATTTGATATGTCATAGAGTTACCTGTGAAGTAGCACGGGAGATTTTAAGCAGAGCGAAACGATTGGCCAGCCCACTCTGCTTATTGAACTTCTCCAGAGAGTGGGTCACAGCCTTCTGAACTTTATCGTGATTATGGTCAGTTAAACCTGGACAGCCACCACAGAACTGTTGCACCCTACCTGCAGGAATTGAGCAGAACAAAAAGTGATTTTAATTCTGAAGAGCCTGTTGCACTCCACAAAAACAAGTTCTAAGGCTGGACCTTGATTTCTTTGAAGATATGACAGTTGAATTTTAATGAAAACCACAATCACTTCCTTTTAAAACATTTAATATTTTTCATACCTGGTCTGATAGAACACTTGTATTTGTAGAGACGAACCACTCTGTGTACCTTACTGATGAAGATAGCAGCTTTGCACCGTCCATATACCTGCAAACACAAATACAATATATCATACATAGATCATAATAACATTTGCAAAAGACTTTATTTAGATTTTTCTTTTAACATTTTTCTTATACCTTTTTAGAAATTTATTACTGTTAGCTGAAAGAACAATGACAATATCTTATGACACCAAATATCTTTATTCACCTGCCAACTTTTTAACTATTGCTTATGGAACACAAAACTAAGATGCTCACTATGTTAAAACAGAAAGATTTGAGTTAAGATTGTAAGAAAGCCTTGGGCAGAAACGAAGAGACAGTAATGAAAAAATCAGGACTAACCCATGTATTAATTACATGTGCATACAGATTTTTGGTAAACTTGTTGATGAGAATTTGCACATGCAGTGTTTGTGTGTGTTTTTTCTAACCTGCGTATTGCCGCTACGAATGTCACAGCTCTTCCAGTCCTTATTGCTGAGAACGCTGCAGTTGGTCTCCACAACATCCAGATTCAGGTAGAAGACCACACCATTCTCTCCCTGTAACACACACAAATTTAATCAAACAGTATTTACAGTCAATAAATCTACTAATGGATTTATTTTCAGCGGTTACTGGTTTTCAGTGGTTACTGGTTTAACTAATCTTCTGATCTTTCACATGATAATTTGTTTTTCACCTCATTTGTTGAACATGGCACAACTTGTCCGACTTACTTAAACCATGGGTTTAATTTGTTTTTGTTGTCTCATTTGGTGGGATCACAGTGAAAAGTTTTTGGAACATATTTGTTTTATGCAAATGTTTCTAACTGACTTTTTCCTCTAGATTTTCAGTCAAATCACTTTATGATTTTATGAATTTCAGTATTCCAGTAATGCAAAAATACACTGAACTGGTCTGAACTTTGCTTGAAAGTAATTCCGTCTTAAACATCACTGGTCTACCATACAGTAATAATACTGCAAGTTCAGCTTACATGTCTCTTTATGTGGGCGTTGGACAGGCGGTGCAGACTGAAGATATAGCCTTCCTTCCTGTCCTGGTTGATTTTGGTAAGAGCCAGTTGTGCAGCTGCTTTTGTTGAAGCATCTTCACATGAGCCTGGCTCCATGCCACCATGCTCCACTGGTGCACCATTGATGGTCACACAACCCAACGCCAACAGCAGTGATAACAGCACACAGGTCTTCATGGTAAAGTCCTGGGACGACTCTCTCTCTTACACACTGTCACACTCAGGCTTCTATAAGAGATGTGCAGGGACAGACAGGTCACATTTTATATCCTGCTACTGTTTAACTCCCCCCATCCCACCCACACACACCTCTTGTCAATGGTAAATATAACCATTGACCCCTACCTCTCAAAAAGTCCTGCTCACCTATCATCCAGCCAATCACATGCAGTGGAGACTTGCACAATGGAGGTTATCAGTTGTTAGATAATCAGTCATGCAATCTCTCTCTTCCTTGGATCAGCAGGTGCAACCAGTTGGTTAAAAGTCATATGATCTACTCTTGACACTGAGTTAAATCAAGAACGAGGCTTAATGTTTGTTCAATAAAAACAGCAAAAAAGGTAAAAAACGATGGCAAGTAATCAAAACAGCAACTAATCTTCACATCAAAGACACGATGTTGATGCTGTGTGTGACTGAGGGCAAGTGCTTATGGGGCTGCAGGTGTGTGTGTGAGTGTGTGTGATTGTACTGCTGATGCCGAGTATGCACAGTGTCTGCTTTTGCAGAGCAGGGAAAATGGAAAAGACCAAATGGAAACTGATGGTGCTCGGCTGCAATGGGAGTTCATTCTTCATCACTATAACTAAAGAATTTGTGGAAATCCACAGAAATTGAAAAAGTCTTTCGTAACTCCAAAGTTTAGATGGTAAAAGGGAAAACGGGTCAGCTCTTTATACTATTTAAACTAGAATAATGAATTCTTGCTGTGTTGTTCAAAGAAGCTGCAGAGGTTCACTGATCTCGCACTGCTATTCTACAGTTGAGCATGCATTTACAGCTTCGTGGGATCTGGGGTCACAGGAGATTGGACAGAACATACACAGAGCACACGAAAGGTAAGATTACACACATGAAAATACATTTAAAAATTATAAACCGAATCTTTCATTAGATATCATAAATAGAAACTGAAACTGAATGCAATATGCTTTTCTTATTAACAATACTAGCACTAGCTATTCATTCTTTACTCATTCTCTAACAGGCGGTCCTCATGTGAGCTAGTTTCGTCGTAGTGCTTGATGGTTTTTGAGACTGCACGTGGGGACACATTCAAAGTTTGAGCAATTTTCAAGACTGACTGACCTTCAGCTTTTAAGTTGTAGAAACATCTGAAGGATGATGAGGAAGAGTCCTGGTCATTCAGTGTCATGGTAAAAGCTGTGAATACTTAAGTATATGCTATATTTTTGTATATGCTATAAGGAAACATTTTTCCACTTTTGAATACTTTAATACTGTGAATTATCTGTAGTAAGCACTGCTCAGTACTTATGGGAACAATTCCAATTTCTCTGACTTCACAGCGTTTTCATTTTTTCTGTTAATAATATGGCATTTTGTTTCCATTACATCAGAGGTTAATTTACAGAGAGATCTTTCTCCTGGATACACACACATTTAAACAAGCACTTCTAACTCTATTTGCTTTCTTCTTTTTGTGATCTCTCTAGGCTCTCCAAAGAAGGCTGTTGGTCGATCAGCTGATTATGTTGTCACATGCTTTTTCTTTTTGCATGCTCATCTTTTTGTGCACGTATTTGCTGAATGTTCACCTTGACCTGGTCTCGAGTGTACAAGAGCAATATCAGTATCAGTATTGACCTGGAAATCTTCCTTTGCAGGACCTGTAAGCCTAGTTTTTACAGAGAGAATTGTGACAGACACATGTGAGACTGATGCTGGACTTTCTCCTCTTCTATCTGTTGCTCTGCAGGCCAATGGCTGGCTCAGACAAACTGAAGGGCCATAGTGCACTGGGGAACAGAGGAAATCGATCAAAAAACGTATCGAATTCACAAAAGTAAGTGTCACTTCAAGAAAAGAAGTTAAACTACAGGCTTATCTTATCAACATAAAAGATATATGACATTACCCTGGCCTGCAGTAACACTGTGAGAAATCTTGGAGTCATTTTGACGATGACTACTGTCATTCATTTGCACAACTAAAAGTAGAAACATCTTGTATCAGAGTGATGCTGAAAGGCCAGTTCGTGCATTAATTTCTTCTAAAATAAACTATTGTAATTCATGCTCTACAAGATTCCTGAAAAGCCTTCAGTTGATCCAGCTCTGCAAACAAGTCTACTAACTGCAACATGAAAGCGAGAGCATATTTGTCCTATATTATGTTCTCTGTTAATTCAGAGCTTAATTTAAAATCTTGAATAATCAGGCTTTGCCATATCTTAAAGACCTTATAGCACCTTATTATTCTAATAGAGTACTTCACTTTCAGACTGCTGACTTACTTGTGGCTCCTAGGATATTTAAAAGTAGAATGGGAAGCAGAGTATTTTTTGGTTTTGTATTCCAAGTGTTCATTTAGGTTTAATTAATATTAATTAATATTAATAATTATAAATAGTAGATGTGCATCAATCTGGGAGGGGTCAGGTATAAGAGGGACAGGACCACAGAATGGGGCACGTATACATGTATGTGTGTCTGGTTGTCATTGTGTGTTTAGTCTTGGTTGTGGCTGTTTGAGTGTGTGTAACTGTGGTTGTGGTCAGCCTTCTCACCCAGCATGTGGAGCTTCTTTGTTATCTCAGCAGCCAGGAGAACAGTATACAGTATAACATAGTTAAGCAACCTCAGTGGCCATGTGAATAAGTGCATACAAAGTGTGAGCTGGTGCTGCCACGTTTAGATGGAATCAAATTTTTTTATGGTTACCAGAAAATTCAGCTTTCTTACACATGCATTAAGACTGCAAAAGGTATTTAAACCAAGTGGCTAGATAAATGAAGTGCTAAAAACTACAATTCCACTGATTACCCCATGAAGATGTTTCCAGTTTTATTGAAGGAGACCTCTGATGTGCCTGGAATCTGCTGGAGTCACACTTCCAGTTTGGGGGTTTCAGTTCCTAATGCTCCTGTTGTCACCATTTTGGACTTGACCTTTCACATCTGCTCCAGCTGTTCTTTCAGGCCCTGATGCTTCTCAGTTTTCTCGTGCTCCTTCCTTGTTTCATCCTGGATTCTGGCCCTGACACTCACTAATCTTTCCATTGCTCACAGAGCCTCAGGGTTCTGGACATCAGATAGAGTCCTCTGTGGATTGTGAGGGGTATTTGTGTCTTGACATCAGTGGTATCTATGTTCTTCTGTGGCCAGCTTATCATTCCGCCGATATTTTTTATTTTTTTTTATTTAACCTTTATTTAACCAGGAGGATCCCATTGAGATTAAAAACCTCTTTTTCAAGGGAGACCTGGCCAAGATAGGCAGCAGCAAGAGTCTCACAGTTACAGAAATTACTCAATTAAACACAGGCAGCAACAACACACATGCAAAAATAAATGAAAAAATAAAAAATAAAATAAAATAAAATTCAATAAAATTCAGTAAAATTCAATAAAATTCAAATAAAAAATAAAAAAATCAGTTAAAATGACAACCAATCTAATTGAAACAGTTGCATGTTATGGACTTGGCCTCAAGGATTCGTAGTTTAGATTTAAAAGCACTTAATGAAATGAATTCAGTCATTTTCCATTTGTTCTGCAGTTTGTTCCAAGCCAAGGGTGCTGAATGGACAAAAGCTCTTTTACTAAATTCAGTTCGGGCAAATGGAACAGAAAGCAACAAGTAACCATGCGGACGAAGAGAATACCGACCAGCATGTTTCATTGCAAGCAGGGAACATATATAAGAA
>VUQG01020813.1:27294-44794 GCA_015106755.1 Etia nguti | reverse complement strand
AACTATATCTCATTAACATGTTTGCTGAACATGTCGATTGGACTGAAAGAGGCTGAAATTTGTAAATGTGCTTTTAATATTATTTTGTGGATGCTAGTGCTTTACATCGAAGTTACACAGAATCGTATGCATATACATGCATATCACGCAAGAATCTAAAAGATTTGTGGACATTCCACTGGTTAATTCAATTTACTAATCATGAAGAGTACTACAAAAACTCTGAAACCATCCTTTAAAGAAGTTTTCCCAGGTCTGAAAAATTTACTCAAGGGAAGTCAGATTAATGTTATTTAAATGTCACTCAACTCAATAACATTCCCATGTCTGGTAGAATCATTTATTTGGTGGCATGTGACCTACTTTTAAAATCAGCACAGGTCAGGGCGAGGTTTGTGAATTTGAATCAGATGATACACATTTACTCGTTAAAGTTGTCGACCAGTGCAGGATTATCCAAGCTCACTGTCTTATGATGAAGGTATGTCAGTGTGTTTGGTGGGCGTATTGAGCCAGTTTGTGTTCTGATAGTGTCTCTATCTCAGGTTTGTCGCTCCTCAATGCGCTACCTGGCCCTGATGATGTCACGCCCCGTGCTAAGGCTGAAAGAAATAAACCCGCTGCTATTCAACTTTGTAGAGGAACTGGTTGAAATCAGGGTGGGTAGCTTCCCTTTTAAGTTTTCAGCTTATTTTTTAATGGACTCGTTCTAAATAATTAATTACTTTCACAGTCGTGTTGTCAGCCAACCTATCCCTAAATGTTTGCTTTTTTTCATTCAGTGTTGCTAGGACAGGCAAGTGGGTGAGAAAAAACCCTGTGACTCCATTAACTAAGAGTGACAGAAATGTTTGTGTGTGTTTTCTTCCACAGAAACTTCGTCAAGATATTCTGTTGATGAAACCCTATTTTATCACCTGCAAGGAGGCAATGGAAGCTCGGCTGCTACTACAGGTCAGTAACTTTTTATTGTCAGAAGTTTCAGACGTAATATTTAGTGGATTTTAGTAAATTTTATTGGGCAAAATTTAACAAGGACTTGCTTTCAAGCAGAAATGTTATCTAGTTATAATAAATTATCTAAATTAAACCTGATCCAAGCAATACTATTAGCCTGTTTGACAATTCTGCATGTAAATCATAAAATTATCTTGTAATTGCCCAGACAGTTGTATAAAATATGGAATATTTAAAGGAGCCTTATTTAAATGCATGCAAATGTTCTGAAAAAGAGGAAATGAAACAATTTCCAACACACTTCACAAAAAATGCTTGTATGCCCAGAAATTTGTCCCTAAGAACTTGGTTAGCATTAGCCTGCTATAAGTAAAGCATCTTATTTATGCTGGAAAAGTGCAGTCCACCATTGAAAATCTGAATTACAGGTTTCTTCTTGCATAACAGTGGCAAGACTTAGATAGGCTGTCGAAAAAACCAAAACCTTGTATTCTTCACAAAATGTTTGATTCTTTTCATATAATGTTGGAATGAACTTTTTTAAACTGGCATTTAAAAATTTAGACTAGGCCTTTTTTTCTCACTTGTATACAAGTGTGTGTGTGTAAAAACATGTGCATTAAGAAAGTTTTTTTTTCATTATCATATTATAAACAGTTAATAGTGTTTAATCTCCACTGGATGATCAAAGTTTACAATTTCGCCCTTTAAATAGAGCAAGAATGTAAAGAACCCAGTTTGGAAAACTTGCTATCAATTTACTTACCATTTAAAAAAAATGCAAATGGCAGCACTGACACAGGCAGCCTATTAGCAGTATGTTAAAACAGCACCACCATGTGATAGAAGTGAAGAGTACTGAACTAAAGAAGGCTGATGATGTACAGTGGGATGAGCCACTGGATATCACTAATTATCTTGCATAAATTAAATTGAGTCTTGTGATCTCAAGTTCTGTATTAGCTCAGTTTTAATCTATACTGAAAATATTTTTAGGATTTGTCAGTTTGCGCAATTTGAATTGTTTAAAATACTTCCCCACTGTTAAAATAAATAAATAAATAAATAAATAATACGTTTATGCTGAGTCTGATATATTTATCTCTTTTTTTGCACTAAAGAGTTGAGTCTCATAATATGAAAGTTGCCCATTTACTTTTTTGCATTTATATTTTCCAGTTACAAGATCGCCAACACTTTGTCGAGAATGACGACATGTACTCACTACAGGATTTGATTGACATTTCCACTGGCAGACTGAGCTGTTCCCTCACAGAGATCCACACCACATTTGCTAAGCACATCAAACTAGACTGCGAGGTGAGCTCATACATAAAGCACAAACTTCTCTATTGATGGCACTGTTGAATTATATCATAAAGAGGAGGGGCTGTGCTGGACTTGCAAATTCCCTATGTTGTACTAATATACGGCTGAAATGTTTTTAGTATTTGTTGATATTGTTCTATCTTTCTGTGCAATATTAATGGTTTGTGCTGTGCATGTGTGTATTTGTAGCGCTGTCAGGCCAAAGGATTTGTGTGTGAGCTTTGTAAGGAGGGAGACATCCTGTTTCCCTTTGACAGTCACACCTCAGTCTGCCATGAATGCTCTGCTGTCTTTCACAGGTTAGTCACCACCAACGATTTGGGCTCAAAAATACAGCAAATTTTCTCTTTGTGAAGTGTTTAAAATGAATTGATAAAAGGACATTTTTTGTATAAAAGTTTTGAGTGGAGCTACCAATAATCCAACAGATGTTCAGACTAACATACCTTGCATTGCTAAAGTAGTATAAAGAGTATTTCTGTTTAACAAGTGGTACTTAAATTAGCAAAGCACTATGATTTCCCAATTATTAAACTGTTTCTAAAAGAAATAACTAAACTGACATGAGTGTTACAATGTTGATGTTGGTTGTGTACTTCTGTAGAGATTGTTACTTTGACAATTCCACAACTTGTCCACGATGTGCGCGAATGACTGAGCGTAAGCAGGACGAAGAGGAGCCAGATGTGAAAGAAAGCTAACTCTGGAAAGGACCGTGGGATTTTAGTGGATGCTGCACTTTGCTTTGTGATTGGAAAAAATCTGATCTAAGTTTAAAATAAAACATATAATCTTTCTTTATTCTGTTTTATGATTATGCTCTGACTTTTGTTTTTCCTGTACACTGCATTATGAGGCAGGGTATTTAAAAATTCATCTGGAAATTAATATATTTTTATCAAGCCTTTGCATTCCTACAGAACTTGGATGTACAAACCACTGTGTGTATGTTTAATGTTGGTGTGTGTTTCTAAATTTACAAGTAAACGCTCTGTAGAGAAAATCCACCTGATCAGTAGGTGGTTATGCATGCAGAAATTGTATATTTACTGTTACAAGCCTCAACTACTTTAATCCAAACTGCCAATAATGCTAAACTTTAAAGTTGCCATATATCAGAATTTTAAGGTTTAGAACCCCAGCTTCCAATACAAAAAATCGCCAAAAATATGCCTTTCAGCATCCAGTTCCTGTGCTGCCATGTCCACATTTCAGTTTATTAGGTTCAGATGGGTAATGTTGCACAAAAAAAGCTATGTGTTGACATAGTTTAAAATGGGATTAAATCTGTAAGACTGTGTGATCAGTTGGTCACTGCCACTTACCCTTTCCCCCCCTTTTTGGACACATTTTCTATGAGTTCAATTGCTGTTTATTTAGAATCAATATATTGATCTGTTGATATTTCATAAAGTCTTCAATTATGTAGATTTTCAAACCTTAACTTTTTATTTTCAGCTCTTTTCCTATTTGCACCCTACCAAATGGTATAGGTGAAAAAAAAAAAGAATGTGTATATATGCAATCACTGAAAACATAACTTCAAATATGCGTACTGTATTGGCAACAGATATATATAATGAAAGCATGCATTAGCAGTACAGTACTTTTCCTTGTAAAGAGAATTGTTAAAGTGTAAGACACAAGGACTATGAGAGTTGTTTTATGTGCTTTCATTTTTTAAAATTCAAAACTGTGAACTAATGCCATGCAGTTTAATATGTGTTTAATCAATGCTGTTTTCATGCGGTGTAGCAAATATCTGTTGATACTCATGAAAATTGTGTGCCTAAGATTGTTAGGTTACTTAACAGCCGTTATCCAAACCTCTTCATACCATCATGGTAGTTGTTTCAGTCTTAATCCCCTTAATTAAGTCTCTGTATGTTAAGTGGCAAACCTTGGTTAATGTGTAAATGCTGACCTTACGTATTTGTTTTAAAATAATGAGTTTTGGCTGTGTTATCTTTCAGCATGATGTACTGTATATATATATATATATTTTTTTCAAACTAATGGACTTACATGGTGTTGGTTAAAACCATGGCTTGTTAAACATGTGAGTAGTGCATGAATAAAGTAATGAAATGCATTTAAGCAATGGTTTTAATTCTGTCTGTTAGTGACACGTCTTCAACTAACAGCAACAAAAATATCCAAATGAAGATCAATATCTTTGCCTTTCCAACATAACGAGACCTTAATACACAAGACCTTCTTCAGGGGACCGGAATCAGCCTATACCTTTACCCAAGGGCCCATTTAATAATTCAATTAAATAGCTTACTCACTGTCAACAAAATACAATAACCTAACAGCTATTGTCAACTTTTTGGGCCCGTGAAACATCTTTAATATTATTAAATACATTAACTGGCCTAACATATTGAAATATTGCAGCTCTGTAAAATATTTTCAGTTTTCCTATTTTTTAATAGTAACAGTAGTGTAAATAACAGCTTGAATCGTAAAGTAAAAGTCCTTCATGAAAATTTTTACTTACATGTGTTAAAAAAAAATATACTGCTGCCCTGGAGTTTACTTTAAAACGTTATTTGTTGTCACGCATTTTGTGGAAGTCAAAACTCGCAGAAAATAGAAAGTCGACGTTTAAAACTGGGGTTAACAGAAAAAAGAAAGAAAAACAATTACATAAGACCCCGTTGGAAGAAAGGTACCTGTAGCGTCTGTAACGGAAATCTCGCGAGATGACTGTGATACGCACCGTGCCTCCGGTGCCTCTCCTAATGGCTCTGCGGTGAGTCGGTCCGTCAGTTAGCCGGGCTGACAGGATGAGTCTCCTCTCATTGACTGTCGGCTACTGTAGGAACCGAGCCCGGACGCTGAGCCGAGACTTTTCCTCTACGTCTACTTTTCGCTTCTTCGTGGCTCTCACGTCGGTAGGTTGTAAAAACACTGTTATTGTTTTATATAAGCTTAACTACACTTCTAAAAAAAAAATAGATGACGCAAGTTTTTTTTTTGTCACCTGCTTTTGCTAACAGTGTTTTGCAAGGAATTATGTTAAAAGTTTGCCGTTTGGTATTTTTTAAAATCCAGATATAGCACTCAACTCCAAAAACCCCAAGCAAGCTGCAGCAGTGTTTATTTATCATTCCTGCATTGTTTGTTCTCTCACGGTAGACGATGTCCGTTCCGTTAATGTAGTTTATAAATCAGTTTCCTCAGTTTCATAATACTCATTTTAAAAGGGGCTCTCTCTCGCTCATTTATTCATTCAGTTGCCTTTAATATTTAAAACTGTTTAAGAAGATGAATTGCCTCACCCATTGTCTTTCCTTCATAATAAAATCTACTAACTACTATTAAAAATGCATTCATAGTGTTCTTTTCTTCCTTTAGTCAACTGTATAGGGGAATATTGCCACCAACAGGTGTCTGTATTCCACTATGGGATCATTATTTTTACCTGCGTGGATGTGAATGTTTATGGTTGAGCTGTGTAAGATGAATTTTCCAGAGTCATAACCTGCAGCAATGGTTTTATTGCGTTCACTATTATGTATGTTTGATACCGAGAAATGCTTTCTCATAGTAAATCACAATTTGAGCAGTTGTATGGTAATCACTTTAGTCAAACCATAAACATAACTGAAGAAACATTAAATATGTGCAGATGGCAGAAATGAAGTAAATATTTGACCTTCACAGCAGCTGTTCAGTGTCATTGTTGCAATGACTGCATATAATTAGGTTATATGTAACATATTTCAGTGTGCCTAGATCTTAATCAGATTTCAGTGAGCCTTAAAAATGTGAGCAAACAAAAGGTTTTTTTTTTAAAATGTAAAAACATGAACAGTAACTGCTTCATGAGACCGTATCCTTTCTCTCAGTTAGCTTGCCTACATCTCTGTTTTCTTTGTATTATTGTAGGCAACTGTTGTTGTGATTTGGCGCTATATAAATAAAATTGAATTGAACTGAATCTATTTCATGTACATTTCTTTTTATACATGGCTTTTGATGACTATGAATTCGCTGCTAACCTATTTCAGAAGAAATCACTCATCCAAAGAAGATGCGGAGGTTTACATCAACACATTTTCCAAGTTACTCGGTTACTTAGCTCAAGGAAACCGCCAAAAGGTAGTCCATCTTTCAGTGCTGTTTGCCTTTTTAATGATTCTAAGTCAGTGCACACACAGACTGTAAACTTTAAGGTCAGTGTGAGGAACATAATTGTTTACTTTTCTATGTTTGTTGTTGAACTGTGTATAATTTTTTTTTACCCAGTGAGTTTGTAAGCCCTGTATTTCTCAGCTCTGCTGTAATGAACAGTTGTGTTATTGTTGCTGTTCAGATGGAAATATAAAAGAAGCGTCTAATGGAAGGGAATGGCAGGACTCAAATAATGGGAAGGACCAAAGACAAAAACGATGGAAGAGAGGGGAGTCATACTGGTGGTCACGCTTTCAGGTGTGAGTCATATCCAGAATTGTGGCTGTAACTGCCTCGTCTTCAGGCACTAAATAATAACTAAAATGATTCTGTATAGGAGTTGTAACTAAAATATTTTTTAATTATCGTATTTCCACCAGGATGAATTTCCCTTTGATGATAAAACGGTCCAGAACCTGGCAGCCGGTGCAGCAGGCATGGCCTCAGCTTTCTTGTACTTTCACTTTAGAGAAACAGGAATCCAGATCTCTTGGAAGGATTTTGTGCATCACTACTTGAGCAGAGGCTTGGTGAGAGGCAGAGACCTGTGTGTCTGTGCTTGTGTTTGCAACCATGTGAACAAATGATTCCTTCTGCTGTCCTCCCAGGTGGGCCATGTCGAGGTTGTCAACAAACAGTACGTCAAAGTATTTCCTGCCCCCGGCGTGAACACATCACGAGTGGTCAGTTTTATTAAATGTTCCAGTGTGTGATCGCAGTTTCTAATACAAACTGAATGCATTTATTTTTACTGTTAAACTGATGAGAAAAATCAACAAAAATGTACTTAACTATATTGATAAAAATGACTGTATAAACAAACATGTTTCTTTTTCTCATACACTGTATTCCCATTTGCTTTTGTTGCTAGAAGACACACCTACTTTCTGAAATTCCAAGAGCATAATTTTTTTAATACAGACCTCAGCAGTCGACATATCTATCTTTAGTACATAAGTACTTTTCATTTTCTCACTGTCTTTCCTTTTCAGTTGCTTTTTTTTTTCTAAATAAAGCTTGCTAACCTTTTATTTGCAGCAGGCATTTGACTGATTACAGAAAATCCCATAAGGAACAATTGCTATTCTAACAATGCAGTCTATCCGTGAATAGTGTTGCTATTTTCTCCCCTCCCACCACCTGATGATGGTAGTGTGCCTCCCCAGAGGGGCCACAGTCCAGATGAAGAGTCAGTCAAAGTACAGTAAAGGTAGATAGCCATATACTACATGCTGTTGTCTTTATGTTTCAGAACTATTTGTGGTTCAACATTGGCAGTGCAGACTCATTTGAGCATAACTTGGAGCTAGCACAGCAGGAAATAGGTCTGGACTCCACTCAGAAAGTACCTGTGCTCTACAGCAGTGAAAGTGATGGGTGAGAAAGTACAGCAGCTTCACTTTAAAGTTATTGAATATATAGGTTATTAGAATCTGTGCCCTAACTGAGGTTTTTCTCTTCCCATAGGACTCTGTTTTTGAGTGTTCTCCCAATCTTACTTGTGGTCGGAATTTTACTTTTTGCAACACGGCAGGGGCCGATGGCAGGAGGACTTGGTGGTTGGAGGAGAGAAAGCCTCTTTGGCATAAGTGAATCCAAAGCCAGGATAATTAAAAACAATGTCAGTGTGCATTTTAAAGATGTTGCAGGGTGTGAGGAGGCCAAACAAGATATCTTGGAGTTTATCAATTTCCTGAAAAGCCCACATCAGTATCATGACCTGGGTGCTAAGATCCCTAAGGTGTGTCATTTCTTGATAAAGAAATTAATTATTTTTATTCAAATAAAGCAATACTGCGCTACTGTATTCTGATCGTACTCACTGGAACAAAAAATTCCTTAAGATAGAAAATATATTAGATCTAGTTAACTTCCTTGTTTACAGGGTGCCGTGCTATGGGGTCCATCTGGAAATGGGAAGACTTTGCTAGCTAAGGCCACTGCAGGAGAGGCTAACGTTCCTTTCATCGCAGTCAACGGCTCGGAGTTCCAGGAAATGTTTGTCGGTGTGGGTCCAGCAAGGGTTAGTACCGAGCTGAATGATTGGACTCTCAGTGAGTCTGAAAGCTAAATGATGGGCCACATGCTTGTGATGCTGCAGTGTGACCACAAAATCTGCAAATACAGCAGTTCACTGAATTACTTGTTCTTGTATCACATTAAGACTTTCTACTTTTGGGTGTTTTGGCAATGTCAAAAATTTGTCTAACTGTAGAAATAAATAGATGTTTCCTCTTTTTTATTAGATAAGAGATTTGTTTGCCACAGCTCGAAAAAATGCTCCTTGCATTCTTTTCATTGATGAGATTGACGCGATCGGCAGAAAGAGGGGCAAAGAAAACTTAGGTGACGAGGGCGAGCAGGAGAACACCCTCAACCAGTTGCTTGTGGAAATGGATGGTGGGCAATTATGTTTTATGTTAACATTTCTGATGCTATTTTCTCACGAGTCCTCAGTCCTCTAAATGCTTTTGTCATTGCAGGATTCAACAGCAGCACTAACATAGTGGTCTTAGCAACCACAAATCGAGCAGATATCCTGGATCCAGCTCTGATGAGGCCTGGACGCTTTGATCGACACGTATACATAGGTGAAGTATAAATATTAACCTGAGGTCTGCCATCTTCTTCTGCAATCTCCTCTCTTGTTGCAACTCAGTTACCTTTTATGCAAACTATAAATGTAAAACCATTATTTTCTATGTTCATTAAGATGCATTTAAAATTTCAGTTAATTTTCAGATTATTGGTGTCTGACCACAACATCAAGGTCACTTTTACTTTTGCTGTGATTAAGTTTATTTTCTTTTGGATTTCTCTTTCCCCGTAACGGTTTATCATTCCACGTGTGATTCACTGGCTCTGGTGTGGATGCAGACCCAGACTTAACTTTGTTAGACTTTCCCTGCTTTAGATGAGGTGTTACATTTGACATTGTTGAGCCTCATATCTTGTACTTACTCTATGTTTCTTCTTGCCTGTTTATGTCTTATGTCATTAAAACCATGTGTTGCATAATGTTTGCTTTTTATCTTTGGTTAATTTGATATTTCCTGCCTGCTAAGATCTAATTTTCCTAACACCAGGACTACAGGGTGGGTGGCCAGACCACTTTTCTCTGACAAAGAAAACAAGATCATAATGAGAGAGCTGTTTTTCTATAAAGGACAGATTAGATAACTGGAGGCCAACACGAGGGATGGGATATATTGCTCCTCATTTCCCTGTTATTCTCTGTTCCCTGTCCCTTGTCTTATGTAAACAGATGACAGAAAGATGGCGGTGCTTAAAAATTTCACATTTCTAATTGGTTTAATGAGCAATTAGTTATGTAACTTGGTATTCTAACAAACCACAAGTTTGGCCACTGCCTTAGGACTTGTATTGGGTCCTTTCCTGGATGCTGACATATGTAACGGGTTTTTAAATGGTAAAATAAATGACGCTGAATTCATGGCTTTAAATGCAAATTAAAACATTGCTCCCTTAGTAAGAGTTAATGCTTCTGTACTTAAACTTTTAAGTCAATGCATTGTTGGTTTACAATTTCCTCTGCCTTTCGACCGAATATAAACCTCTAAAAAAGTGTTATTTTAAAGTTTCTACAAACAAGATTCGCCACCTTTTCAGGCTGACATGGTTTGAGTTGAACTATTTTTGCAGTTGCTAATGTGTAATGCAGCAAAGACAAAGTAATTGCCAGCATCAGCTGAATAAGCTTTTTGTTTGCACAGTACTGTGCAAAAAAATTGAGCCGCCCCTCAATTCTTTATATGTTGCTAGATAAACTGAACAAATGTGCAGTAATTTATTGAAGCATTTTCAAACATACATGGAAATACAGTATATTAAGTAAATACATTCAAGTACATTCATTGATATGACCACCTTTATTCTTCAGCACAGCCTGAGCTCTCTCAGCAACTTTCTTGTAATTTCTTCAGGAATAGTTCTCCAGGCTTCTTGAAGGACAATTAAAGTTATTTTTGGATGTTGGCTCCTTTTGTTCTGTACTCTATCAAAATGACGCCAATCTTCTTCAATAATGTTGATCTTCGGGATCTGGGCAGGCTCTCTTATGAGCTCTTCCATACATATTGATGAGCCTTTAAACTAAAAATTTTAAATTTGGATTCAGTACTTCATTTTGAGTCCAAATCTTGCATATCGACATACTTCAGCCTTTTCTTCCTGTTCCTCTTCCTTTAGAATTGCTTCTTGAAAGCCACCCTTCCACTGAAACCATTTTAATGAGGCTTTGGTGAACAGCACATTGATTAATTGAAGGACCAAATGCGTCTCTGGTCTTGTGTCAGGTCTTTGCTGGAAAGCCTGGAGAACTATTTCTCAGGATCACTTTTGAAGAGCCTAGCTCATTGAAAACCAAATATAAAGGAATTAAGGATTGAGACTTTTGCACAGTACTATATATGTGACAAAACCTGAAGCAGAGTGATTTATTAATGAATTATAAGACAATGGTCTTCTTTTTTGTTTTTTGCAGGTCCTCCAGATATGAAAGGCAGGGCATCAATCTTTAAGGTGCATTTAAGACCCCTAAAGTTGGACTCCAGTGTAGATGTAGAGATGCTGGCCAGGAATCTTGCTGTTTTAACCCCAGATTTTACTGGTGAGAATAGGAGATCATGATCACTGAATACCCAACAAATCTAAAAAAGAAAATCATACTGTTTCAGCTGCTTCTGCTTTAATTGCATCACGGTGTAACTTATTTGTGGCTTCTCCGTGTGTGTCGAAGGGGCTGACATTGCAAATGTGTGTAATGAGGCAGCTCTAATAGCTGCACGTCATCTCAGCCAGTATGTCAGTAGCAAACACTTTGAGTGGGCAGTTGAAAGGGTTGTTGGAGGTAAGTCAAACACCACAATTATGCACTTCAAAATGAACCAAAAGAAACTGATAGTATTTATGTGAATCTTTCCATAACTACTTTATTGATTACATAAATACAATGACAATACAATACAACTGAGTTATAAAAGCAGTGGTATCAAAATATAGAGCTTATATGTTATTTTTTGTCAGTCCATTAACCTGATGTTAATATTATAATTTAAGCATTTTTTTTCAGGATACTCAGTTTTTAGCTTGGTAGTTTGGTAAGATCTCTGTCTTGTTCTCAGGTCTAGGGAAAAGATCTCAGGTTCTGCAACTTCCAGAAAAAACTACTCTGGCATATCATGAAGCTGGGCATGCTGTCACTGGGTGGTTTCTGGAACATGCAGACCCACTTTTTAAGGTATTCTTTACATTTCTTGCTCTCTCTCTGCAATAATCCTGTAATAATTATAATGATTAGCTAATTATAGATTCATCATTATAATGTACTCCACCAGGTGTCACTTGTTCCTAGAGGGACAGGTTTGGGCTACGCACAGTATCTACCTAAAGAGCAGTACCTATTCACACAGGACCAGCTGTTTGACAGAATGTGCATGATGCTGGGTGGTCGAGTGGCTGAGCAGGTTTTCTTTCGTCAGATCACCACCAGGGCACAAGACGATCTCAGGAAAGTCACACAGTCTGCCTATGCACAGGTAATCACCTCACTGCAGAACAAGCTTATCGTAGAAATTTAGGTGTAACCAAACCATATTTTGTCCCAAAAAAAAAAAAAAAGCATAACCATCCATGGGATTAAAACAACTCATAGAGAATAATTTAGGATTGTTATTGACTATAGATTTCTGGTCCCGTCTTCATATTCTTCTTCTCTTCATATTTTAGATTGTACAGTTTGGAATGAATGGGGCGGTGGGTCAGGTTTCTTTTGACCTACCGCAATGGGGCAACCTTATAACTGACAAACCTTTCAGTGAATCTACAGCCCAGCTTATAGACCAGGAAGTTCGCTCACTCATAGACGCTGCCTTCCAACGAACACTTGAGCTCATAATCGACAAGAAGGAAATGGTGGAGAAGGTGCAAACTTTTTAAAATTTGTAGTAAGTGTTTCAGAGACATTTGCAGAAGTTCACATTGCATCATCACAGTGTGATGCTGCAAATGGATTTTCATTTGTGCTGAGCATTTTTCAAAACTGTTATATATTTGGAGTATGAAAAAAATGTGTATTTTAATGACCTCAAAGCTTGATGTTTCCTGTTGGTCATGCAATGCAGGTGGCAAAGCATCTTCTAGACCAAGAGATTCTAGACAGGGCAGACATGGTGGAACTGCTAGGACCTCGCCCTTTTCATGAGAAATCCTCATATCAAGAGTTGGTTGATGGCTTGGAGAAATCTAAAGAAGACTCTTTTCTACCCAAAGGACTAACAGACTGGCAAAACAACAAAGGAGATAAAAAGACACCTGCAGAATCGGCAAAACACATCAGCCTTTTAACTGTAGGTTGTCTTCAAGGTTGTCTCTCATGTGCGGCACCATCTGGTCCAGACTGCAGTTTGTCGGAGGTCTGTTAGTGGTTCATGTGACTGACAACCTCAGGACAAAAGATGGTGATGTGTTGCCCAGGTTTTTGTGCAATGTGCAATTTTTTTCATTGTTTTTTTGTGAAAATACACTTTGTTGCTGCAGTTGCCTTATGTTTCTTTTTCTCCACTCTGTGGAAGTCCCTGAGTGCAATAATACTAACAAACATACCATGAATAATTAGAAGAGAATGTTATTATGTTATTAGAAGGGAATAAGCCATCATGCTATGTTCTTATCAGCAGCAGGAATCCATGTGTTAAGTTTTATTTTGAGGCTTGTATTTTCATACAGTTTTCTATTCTATTATATCATTTGTCACATGTTTAAATTTTAGATCTATTTGATTGTTGATTGTTTTATATTTCAATCCTTTTGTAGATGTTGTCGTCCTCGGAGTCCGCGTGTATTTATCAGTAAAGGTGATTAGAAGTCAGTCAGTGTTTTGTAGCTTTCTCTCTGCGCATACAGTCCAGCAAATGTTAGTTAATCAAATGTACTTGAGGCTATTTTTTCCTTCCCAGTGTCTCATAATAATAAGGGTAAACATTTATGTAATTATAAGAACTTAGGATTAGCTCTGGGAAAGTTTAGCTCAGTATGGGTCATATTGTTTTTCTTGTCTCTGTGTTACAAACTGTCCCTTAGAATATCTTAAAATATCACCTGGAGAATTCATTGGTCAAAGTAGTGATTAAGAAAGATTTCTGTCATTTTATTCTTTCAAACTGTCGCATTTAATGAGGATAAAAGAAATTAGCAACAGCTTAAAGTAATATGAACACTAAAGTATTTGTTTGGTACTGTAAAAACATGAACTTTGCTGTTATTCAGGAAACCACTCTGTGTCAGTTGTGTATTTTGTTTTATTTTTTTCCTACTTCCTGTCTACACTCTCTCATCTACTGTTACATTTTTATTATGCCAGTTGCTCCTCTGCTGGGTAGATAATATTTTTGTAACTATTGTACTATTATTTACAAATATTTACACTAATATATACCAATCATTACTTGAACCTGTGAGTTGCAATATGAGTAGAGTGGGTACTTTTGCACTTTTAGCCAGGATTCCCATTAATGGTAAGCCAGCGCTACATTGGTGCTATAATAATTTTAATTATAATGATTATTCAAATTCTTTGGAGATCCAAGGATGGTGAAATAAAGTTTAAAATTTCTGTTTGAATTTAAATACATTGCATCACAAAACTTTAACAGAACAGCCATCACAGACTGGGTTTGGCGGTTGCCATAGTTTCCTTGCTATTTATAGAGCACATTGTCTGCAGTGAACATAAGAGATGTGAATATTTATTTGCACATACCACATGTGTAGCGAAAGACTGATATGAAATCAAGTGATTGCTGTTCATACCATACAATACAGAATGGGTCTCCTCCACACTAGTAACAACAGAAGTCACACAATAGCTCACACGGTTTTCATTTTATTTTTTTCTTCTACCATCCCAGTGTCACTTTGAATCCATTGTGTCACAGCATTCAGAATTATTGGCACTCTTGGTATAGACAAGCTGAATATGCGACAAATAAATCAAGTAATCAGCTATTCCCTTTACTGAAAATAATAAGAAATATTGCATCAGGAGTTAAATTCACCTTTTGGGAGATTTGAGTTATAAAATTGTTGGCACTTTGTTTTGCTTTTGACATCTAGGTGAATCTGCCTATAGTGAGATTTGACATTTTTTTAACTGCTTTAAGTTTTACCCCATATTGTTTCAGTGTAACTTTTTTTTTTTTTTTACTAACTTTGGATTGCTTATGCTAGTAGCAGCAGTTGTGGCAAAGAGTGTTTTCACAATGACAAAGTGAGCAAATTTTGCAAAAACAAATTTGGGTATGGAAAAGTATATTGCATATAGCTGCTACTTGGTCTGTTTATCTTTGTGAATCATCTGTACCAAATGCCAATAACTCTGCAGGGCACTGTATATACAGTTCAGTGAAGAAGTGCATTATTTTTATTTAGGCATTTAAAACAACAGCACACATTCTTCATTACGATTGAGAAAAGGTGATGTATAGAGCTGAGCCTCGCAGAAAACAACATCCCCTGCTTTACTTATCTTGCTTCGAGACATTACAGAATAAGCCTCAATAAGAAATCGATGTGATGTTTCATTTAGAAAAAAAATGTCTGATTTATGATTTATCTTATGACTTGTAATTGAGAGTGAAACTCACTGTCATCTGAGCTTCATGTGAAAAGTCTAGCCTCACGCTGTGGTTATGTCCGGATCAATCTCACTGTGCAAGCCCATGCTGAGAGGTTGCACAGATAAAAGTGCTATTATTCTGCTGACCTAATACCCTGTCTGTCAACCAATAAACAAAGATTAAAATCTGGCAGCTCAGAGTGCACTAAGAACCTTTTGCTTGAGCAACACAATGATTGCATGTGTTTGTGAGTGTGGGAGAATATGGGACGGGGAGAAAAGAAAGCGTGCACATTGCACATCTCAGCATCTTTAGTTAGGGTAGAGAGCACAGTGTCCAGAGTTCAGCCTGAACTCGCCAGCACCATGTAAGATTATGTGAGAGCACGGTGGCAGAACGAGGCATCTTGGTCCGCTTTGTGTGACCACTCTGGCTGTATGTCTGGCTCTGGGTTTTGTTTTCCTCTCTGCATGCTGGTTGGTTCATGTCAGAGATCATGGTTGCTTTGGCCTTTCCAGCTTCATTAAGGGCTCTGTGGTGTCTGAGTCACTGTGGTGCTTTCTCTCTCGTGGAGGCTCAACTTTGCTGCATCGTGTCCATGAGGGGGAGCGCATGTACCCACCTCTGGGAAGCACAGGGTGGTGGGAACCTGAGAATTAAACACACAGTAGCCTATTATGAAGGCGAATGCAAAGTCTTTGCAGATAAAAAAAATAAAGATGGGATGTTTTGCATCATAATGAAGCCAACATATCTGTCATGTTTGAGCTTAAAACTGCAACAGTCTTCATGTTGACGAGCATTTGTATACATAGCTTTACACCTGCTCAAAGGATATTAGAAACTCAACACTACAGAAGCACCAGGAACCTTGCAGGATACAGCTGCTGCTTGATTTTCCTCTCAGCCATAAAATCCTTTAATCCATGCTTGTACAAGCAGGCTGCGCATACCAGCAGTGTATAAGTGGTCCAGTTTTTTGTTCATTGAAGACTATCGTGAAAACAATAACTGCACCTGTCAGGGTTGTTATACTGTTTCCCTGTTTTAGCATTTTCTGTAATCCAATCAATTTGAAGTATTGCTCGTATCAAAAATTGTTTCACTTTTGAATAAACTAATCAATAAATAAATTGTATTACTGCTGCAACTTTATATGAAGTTTGTTGTATTTTAGTATTAGCCATACAAAGATGTTTCTATATTACACCACTTGGTGGCAATGTTGCCCCTACTAGGAAGATAATAAAGCAACATGGGAGACTGTTAAAGTAACAAAAAGCTGAAGACTGGCCATCTTTGATTTCATTTCATATTGATCTGACATGATTGATGGCATCTCCACTGAGTTTTAATTAGAGGGACAGCAACCTTCTGAGCACTGAGAAGAGTTCTGCTGACAAGCAGCTGATGATTGCTTGTTGTGTTCAAGTAGTTCTATAAATGTTTGTCTGCAATACGTCTGGTATATAAATATGTAACTGTGTAATGCATGCACAGTAAATCTGATCTGCATTCCTTGTGTGCTTTCCTCAGAAGAAGCTGATGAAGATGAATTCAGGAAAAAGCTGAAAGATAAACAGAGAATAATGTAGAACAATGCTTCTTAAACACAAAATTCTCCTGCATGTGTGAAAGTACCAAGAAGGCAGCTGCAGCAAAACACTAAAATTGTAGAGTTTGAGAGAATGGTTAGCTTTTTTAAGCCCTTAATTTTTTTTTGGTTTATTTGTTTTTTTTAAAAAAACATTTAAAGGCTGAATTGTATTTAGTGAACCTTTTGACGAAACAAAAAGAAAAATCCACATACAAGTTTAAATTTGTATCACATTTGCTGCAACAGGCATTTATTTTTTATTTTTTACAATTTATTCCTTAAAATTGTATCATGCTTCAGGAGGAAAATCACACCGATAATGTAAAAGTCTCAAAAACTCACAAAAGCTTGTGTATCAAATATGATGCATTTGGCTTTAAAGTGTTAATCCTTTGCTTGCTAATTCCAGCACAGCCCAACAGAGTTTGGGAAGTAGGGCAAGAATTTATCAAAGATAATAATCTGTTGAGTCATTAAAAGCACATGGCAACCCTTAAGGCAGTGAGTTCAGCCCACTGGAATCTGATCATGCAAATTTAAGACCATGTTTACTGTGGATCTATGAAAAGTGGTTTACAAAATGGCTTGTAAAATAAAAATGATCACTGCCAGCAAGCTGCCATTGCACTGTGTGGATTTACACGTAATACGTATCACATCTCAACCTGTGACTCAATGCAAATTTTGTGTCTTTGAGAACAGAGTGGAAACGCCTCGTTTGACATGATTGATCTGGGTGTGGCTTGCATAATTGGGATCTTCTGCATTGCAGCACATGAACATATCCTGGGGCCCTCTT
>VUQG01020813.1:4756-27274 GCA_015106755.1 Etia nguti | reverse complement strand
GGGGGGCCCTGTGGGGGGGGGGGGGGGGGGGGGTCTTATTATCACTCACATTATCTACAAAGGATCTGGCAATGACATTATCCCTAACTTCCATTCCACAAAATAATTAACCCACAGCTTTCAATACCATAATATGCAACAAAAATAATGCAAATAGACACAATGTTTAATGATGTCATGTTTCAGTAAAAGAATGATGGGCGGCCACAGCTATGCCTGTGGTTGTTTTCCAGAGATATGGGTAAACTTTATGCTTCATCAAGCTCAACTGAAAGAAGAACAAAGAGCAAACCTACTGGACATCAGGCTTTTGTTCATTGTCTCTGGAGCTGCTCTAGAACGTGACGCTTGATGAAACAATAACTGTAGCTATGAAGCTGCTCAGCTGATCGTGTTTGGCAACATTCAAATTGAATGCTTTAAAAAAACCCTGATAGATTGAAGTGAAAGAGAGCAGCTTTTGAATGATGAAAAGGGAAACACACAAAGAAGACAGCAGAGAGAAGAAAACAAACATGCTGCAGACATACAATAGTCATATGAAAGAGGAGTTACACAATACATGAAAAGTGTTTAAATGCCTTTTGAAGGACCAGGCCTTGTTTCCAGCAGGGGAAGTGAATTATTCAAGAACCTACATTTAGCTTGAACTCGGTCACCCATCTTTTGCTCCCCTCCTCTACTTTGCTTCCTTTAACCGCTTCCTTAGGTCCTATATGCGCTCAGCAGTTTCCCATGGAGGCTTATGCTCAGGCAGCATAGCTCAGTGCTACCTGACCCACATTTGCAATGCAAACTTCACCAGAAAATAATTAAATCTAAGTCTCAGTCTGAGGTCACCAATGGCTTTATGGGGCAAACTGCGTCCTTGTTTTCTTGGTCTCACAGCCTTTAGCGTGTTTTTTTTTTTTGTGATATGTAACTGAATGCTTTCAGCAGGATTGTTCAGCATTCATAAAAATATAATTTGCATAAAACTACATGGCTGAATAATAAAGAAGTTTTTTTAGGGAATCCACAAACAAAGACACTGGTCCTCAAACTGGATGATTGCTGCCATTGTCTTACTTCATTTTGTCATGTTGTTTAAATATATATCTTTGAATCGTTTAATAAATGTATTCCTATAAAACTTTATAGTGGTAAACATAATGTGTTGTATACATGCTGTATGCAGTGGACCCTATTAGAAGATGTACTCTGTTACCGTAGCTGGTCCCAATTTAACATTTCAGCTCATCTTTCTGTGTTGAGTTTAAATACAAGCTCACACAAATAGCAGCTTGGTGCACTGCCCTACCTGCTGAGCTGGACACAACCCAGTTTCTTATGACACCTTTTATACAGAAAACATAACAAGATAATGAGACTTTCAGAAAATCTTGGCCCTGTAGCCAAATCACTCTGTATTTGGTCCAAAAATGTGAAATTATTATCCTTCCTCTATAAAAGCCTGAAACTGAACAAAACTGAAGCAGACATGGAGAGAGGGAGACAATGGGACTAGAGATAAAGATAACCTAAAGCACAGAAGAGAAGAGGATTGTGTCTGGTGTGAAAGATAAAAAAAAATAAAATAAAAAAAAAAAATAAAAACCTTGTTGCAAGCAGAGGATTTTTTGTTTGTTTGTTTTTTAAGAAACACGCTGCACAGAATGAAACTGTTTATTTTGAAAAGGTTAAAATCTTCAGACAAGTAGCGGCTACATTCTCAGACAGCTGAGCTATTTTTATTCATGATGATTGCACAACTAAAAAGGCACAAGTGAATGAGATGATAAGTTTAAAAAAATCATTTATTGTGTGCTAACATTTAATCATTGCTGGAATTCCTAAGGGTTTGTATCATTAACAGCAGGATGCTGAGTGGCAGCCATAATAACAGCTGGTTCTCTAAATACTAAGGTGCTTTACTGCTTCCTTTATTACCTCACCCAGTATAGGACACACTAGACCATCCTTTATGAAAGGAAAGGAGGCATTCCATCCCACAATTCATAGCAACGCACTGGATGGTTCATGAAAATGACCAGTAAAACTGATTTGCTGATATGTTTTGAACCTTCAACAAGAGGCTGTTAGACCTGGTAAAACCTATTAAAAAGGTGAACTATGAACATCAAACTGCTGTAAAAATATCTGCTTCTTGTTGAGGTGTTGACTTATGTAGATTTACATAAAATCTCTAAATCAAGATTATGAGCTATATTAATTGATCAAAGTACCGTATGTTCTATAGCTGTGGTTCCTTTACTAATGTGTGTTGTTCGTATTGCTAGCCTTTAGGATAACCAATAAGTAAAATTTGACTGGGATAGGCTCCAATTGGATAAATGATGGATGGAGGAAATTTTCCTTCAGAGACTGAAAGTCTAATCAATGAAGCGGGGATCTTAAAGGTTAAAATTCCAAACTTTCTAATGAAGTGATTTGGGTTTTTTTTACTGAGTTTCTCATTTATATGACTTGTATGAAGCAAGTCCCAAGGACCTGGGGTGAATTAAGGTTCACATTTTTGTGTACTCTGTCTTCTGGATGTGGTAGTTTTGACATGGTAGACACCTCTGGTTATGGTGTTAAGGAGTCTAGCATGAGTGCGCTTAAATTCTCCTTCACCTCTTTCCCTGATGTCATACAATCTTCCATCAAGGTCGAGGAAAAGCGATTAGAAAAATTGAAGTCATTTTTAGATGCCATGACACAATCGTAATGAGCAACAGCTGACAAGTTGCTTGGCTGCTCCTTCTCCTGCAGTTGCACCTTCGTCCTGCAAGCAGCTGTGGCCTTTTACTAACAAGAGGAAACGTAGTTGGATAGTTCTGAAGACGACAGCTAAAAGGCTGAACAAATGTGATACACATGTAAAAATTTACCATCATTTAAATTTTACCCCCCAAATTTTAAATGCTGTGAACTTTGTGGAACTATCAATGATTGTAAAGATTATACAGCCACATGGATCTGTTCATTTTATGTATCTACACATTTGATTTGAGTCCATGAATTTGAACAGTTTTATAAGTCCTATCAGCTGATTTTAAAGAAGTGCACAATGATTTTATGTGTAAACATTAAAATACAAGTGGGTAACCACATGTGACTATTTTCTCTAATTCTACTCCACTAACTCTCCAGATACTTAAGATATTAAAATCAAAAGTGTGTTCTGCCCTGTCATACTTTTTCATTTGTGTTAGAGCACTATAATCGACAGATTTATAAGGACAATGTATCAAGTGGCAACATGAAAACAAGTGACAGTGCAAAAGGGGTGTTTGCATAAACCCACTGGATTATCACCTCAATCTGCAGCCATGCTCAGCTCTCTAAGCTTCATAGTTTATTTGAGGTCACTGTTTTGCTGTCCAAGCAGACCTGCAACTTACTATTGTGCCATTTTCAGCAGCAGCAGGCAGCTATTTGTAAAAACCTTCTACAATCCACTGTACAACACCTGTTCAACATTCAACAGCAAATAGAAAACAACTGATACCATTCTAGGGCGCTAGCTGAGACCTACAACAGTACTAAATGAGAGTGATTATTTGACTTAAACAAAAACTCCAAACAAACAATAAAGATCTGTAACAACTGGGTGTAAAAAAAATAAGATGATAATAATGTGTTCCAGTATAGAGCCCACCTGCTTCATCCTCAATCAAAAACATTAAAGTTAGATTCTGCCCGTTTAGATTCCGGTGGTTTTCTATTAGTGTTTGGACCGGATCCAGATGCGCCCTAGAGTTTTTCCCTATGTGTGGAAGGCTGCTGTTTACTTCAGCAGTCAATGTAGCTGAGAAGTGTCCACCTTTACTTGTTCTGGAAGATGGTGTAAAACCATGTGAAAGGAGTCTGATAAGCTCACTTCTGACCAATGACTGAGGTGAATTGTTGAGGATATGCTACTAAGAGCTGCTGTTTTCGTTACTGTTATCGACCGTTAGCCTATGTTAGCTGCTGTTTGCTGGCATTAATCAAACTGTCTTTGAACTGGATGTAGCATTGTTGGACTCTGATGCTTAGTAATTAAACTCTCATGAGATATACTGTAATCAAACTGTTTGTCAGAGGAAAAGTGTGATTTTTAAGCCACTTGAAGCTTATGTTACCTAGCTTAATGTTAGCTTATAGCCAACTGTTGTTGTTGTTTAGTCAGCTCTTGTCAGCTGTCCCAAGAAGGGAGGGTCACATGTGTAATCTGCTGCCAATTAGTAATTGCAACAACATCAAGAATAAATAAATCCAAAATAAATTTATGGACATTTTCGTGTTAGAGCCCTGACTACAGTTTAGGAGAAAAGGCTTGAGGTGAGAAGAAAGAGAACAACATTTTATTAAGAAGCTGGTAAGAAGCTTACTCCTTTTCAGTTTGGACCCCATCTTTAAGAATAAAACATAGCTCTGATCCTTCATATCTTGAGCCTGAAAGGTGCTGAAGGCATTAAATGTCCTTCCACAGCACACCAACATCTATGGCTTCTCTTCTCTGGCTTTGTTGTACTAAGTATGTGGCCGGCCTCTAGCCACATACATTAAACTCCATTGGGAGATCTCCTTCCTGGCCACTGTATTCAAACATGGGGACTTCCACAAACTGCAAACCCAATCCTATGTGTTTTTAATAGATTAAGTATAAGTTTAAGAGAATGCAGCAGTTTTTTTGGATGATGCAATTACACAATATTCTATGCATATTTATTATTACAGTATCCTTTTTTGTTTCTATTAAATAGCTTTAAAAAAAATTACTGACTGTCCCTTTAAGGAAATCTGTGGTATTTTTCCATCTAGCTGAGTTGCTACAGTAACATGTACCATGACAATACAGTTGTCACCATACCATTACACACAGCACATACAACAGAGTGGATTTACTAGAAACAAAGGAAAACGTCTATTTTTGGACATAAGATGTCCCTGCAGTAAGCACTGTATCTCAAATTTAAATAAATGACTACAGACCTGGAGGCAGCAGTATATAGCACATATCCCACTGGGGCTATAACTCACGCTTAACACACTGTGTCATGATATGGAACAGTAGCAATAAACAGAAAAGAAAAATGAAACAGGTTAATGCTGTTACTGCAGGTGTCTATAAGAGTTATACATGTCATATCATCACCAGCACCACCACTGCTGTATTACGGTGGATTCAAACAGAGTCAGCACTTTATGCTAATATGTGTTCAACCTTCTTTTAGTTACTCTTGGACAAACAAAGAATGAACTGTCCACTGTCCACGGAGCAAACATAGACTCCTAATGTTTATACCAGACTTTTAAATCTTAAGCTAACAAAAAACCATTGTGCATGTCGAGACGCTCAGAGGACAAAGTTTACTGTCCATGTGCAGCATGCTGCTACCAATGGTGTTTTGTTTTTTTTGCACAACAGCTTTTCTGCACCTGCTGCTGTGACAGCGAACTGTCTCACCTCTGTATACGCACAAACCTCATGTGCTGTATTTGACTAATATGGCTGATGCGGGGTTGAAGTGATGCAGCTCCAGCCCTCCAAGTCATCTTTTCCTTTCACTTGTCAGAATAAAAGAATTCATATTTGTTTTAATCACTAAAATCAACATGAAATTCTTTCCTCTCACTGTTAGGTGACGTAAAAATGGAAATTAACCAAGTCAAACTGCCCCTTTTACTTAACCACTGTGACACTGTGAAATATGTTTTTAATGAGTCTGTGAAGGAGTCACACGATATTTCAAATCGTTACAGCTCAGCGGGCGATTTTAGGACCCCGCTGAGCCGTAATGATTTGAATCTGTCTCTTGCACACACACGGTCATGTTTCCATTACTTCAGAGGACATTACATTGACTCACATTCAGTTCCTGGAGACAAAGGCCTGTTTACTGCTTGCTTTGACCTAATCTTACTCTAACCTTAAATCAGGTCTTACAATACTAACACTGAACGATTGATTTTCTTGGGGCTTGTTGATGTCAGATCAACAATGTTACTGCGTAAACAGGCACATGTCCCCACAAAATGAGTAACACAAGTACACATTCCGTCTCTCTTGCGCACACCCTTTCACCCCCACAAAATGATTGCTTCTTTACTTTTTACACCCACAGTCACTAATCTGGGAAATGCTTCCCTCGACAATCAGCCTACAGGGAAAAGAGCTGCAAAAATTGCAGAATGAGGATAATCAGTTTTTGTATGTGCCGTTGTCTCAGCAAACCTTGAGGAAATATAACATATGGTGCAAAAGTCTTGAGCCAACCCTCATTTCAGGGGAATAGGAAGTGCAGAAATAGAGTATATGAGGCAAAAACAGCATTTGTACAATTCCAACACACTTGAAGTCAAGATTTGGCATGACCAGCTTTACTCTTCAACACAGCCTGAACACTCCTAGGTAAGTTTTCTTGTAATTTCTCTTTGGGATCAATGTCATGCTGAAATATCAAACTGTTGCCACTCAGATCCTTTACAGATGATATTGCATATTAGATCAAAATTTGATGGTTCTTTTAACCACTGGTGGAAATGCAGCCCCAAACAATGACAGCACCTCCACCATGTTATACAGGTGGCTGTAGACACTCACTGTTGGACCTCTCACTTGACTGCTTCAGACATATTGATAACAATTTCATATTTGGATTCCTCACTCCATCAGACCTGGATTTCCAGTCCAGTTCTTGTATAATTTGGCATACCTCATACCTTTGTCCCCGTTTCCCTTCCTAAAGAATGGCTTTTGGACAGTCACCATTCCACTGAGAGCATTTCTGGAAAGGCTTCATTGAATAGCAGATGGATCAGCTGTAGGGCCATATGTATCTCTCAGTCTTTACTGGATTTCCCCTCTGTTTCTTAAAGACACAACTTTCAAATACTATTCATCTGCTGTAGATAGTTTCTTTAGGCCTGCCACTTCTTCTTTTGTCCTCCACTCGTCTAATTCCCTAGAATATTTGAAAGGACACACTGCACGTCATGTTGAGATATGCCAAATCACCTTGTTGGTGCAACAATACTATTTTTATGCCTGTTAAACTGCATTATTGTTGGCATTTTTCATAGATTCAAGTAAAGAAACAAGTCAGACACAACACTGGTTCATTTCTTAAGCTTTGTATGTTTTTTATGCTTGAATGATTCATAGATCAGCATTAAGTGAATCAAAAAACCACCCCAAACATTCCCCTGAAAATGGTCAGGTACAACAAATGTTCTGAAAATGAGTGAAAAAGCAACAAATGTAAAAAAAAAAAAAAAAATTAATTGAGAGACCTTGAGAAAGCCTGTACAACTATTGCTCAAGAATACTTTATAGAATTACAATAAAGTCTGTCTCATTAGAAGCAAAATATTAATAAATGAGGGGTGACTCAAGACTTTTGTATACTCCTGTAATAGTCCTGGTTCTCTTTCCCTTTATGTTTTAGTGGTTCATGTATATTGCAAAATATATATGAAATCCTTACCTGCTGGGGACTCATTGTGGTTTTCCTCATCAGAGTCAGCGAAAACTTCAGCTAGCTCCTGGTCAGACATATCGGTAAGTTCAGTGAGATCCAAGAGGTCAAAGTGCACCTCTAAAGAAGAGACACTGCTCAACGGTTCTATGAAGCAGAGAAAAAAAAAAAAAAAAAAGAGTCCTTTTAGTCTGGAGAGAAGATGGGAGATTAAAAATCACTAATTTTTGCTGACAGTGCAGGAAAAAAAAAGTGTCTCTTTCAAAGAAGTAGGAGATAAACTGCATATATTTCAACAGCTCAAGTAAGGAGCTCTTGAATCTATTGTACTGATAATCAGATCAATACCTGGCTCTTGCAGTGCTATTGTAAAATCAATGTCTTTTCTGCTCCTGTATCCACTTTAATCTGTACAACTTGTACAGTGCTCTCTATTACAGAAACATTTCACATACTGTACATTTCCTAAATCTGTGTCTGATTTTGATGCTTTATTCAGTGAATTCCTCTCTCGGTATGACGCCCGTGTGTTGACTCAGGCGCTTACTGAAGAAATGAAACAAGAGCTCTGTAGAGATGAAAATAGCCAGTTTTTCAGTGCACTGCAATCTTCATTTTTTTTCTCTTGGGTGTGTTGCACCTGTTCTTTTCTCCACAAGCTTGTGATTCTTCAGCAGGCCGTTTCCTCCGCTGCTGCACAAAACAGGGTGGTATTAACGTGTGGTGTGCATCCAAACGCCTGACTCAGCTTTCCGGTCAAAGTGCCTCCAAAGGTGAGATTTTAATGTAATGTATGCAAAGTCAAATTCATTCAAAGACCTAAATAATCTTTGCATAAAGTGCACCAAGAGAACATGTGCTTGTCTCAGCATTACCCAAGTTAGGAAACAATTAGATGTAATTGAGCAGGACTAATCTAACAGCATGGTAAGAAAGCTGTCTGCGGTGAGGCAGACAGACGTGTGCTTGCATCTCCTTATCAATCAGTGGATGCTAGCCTTACATGCAAAGTCTGACTAAAGCACATCATTGGCTGGTTGTGGCGTGACTTTGTAAAGAAACGATGGGCTCCATGACAGGTTGAAAGCTGTTATTATCCCGTGCTGGTTGCACGCCGTTTTCCAGGCAGTTTAAGGCACCGTCTCAGACTGAAGCAGCTGAAGAAGCAGAGCCCACTCTCCTCCTGCTGCTCTTTGTCTGCTACTATATTTCATTTAATTCATCATGCTCCTGATAGAGCACATATTGATTTTTAAAAGACTATTTATTATGCCAGGGAAGTAGCTATGCCATTTTTAAGATATAAGAGAAACACTCAGCAGAAATCCCAAGACGAATGAAACATAAGGAAGCTGTGACAAAGAGAGAATATAAATATAAGTAACTGAATATAGTAGCCATTTGAAATATATTAAGACACAACACTTCATTAAAAGGATTCAGCTAGCCAGCTTCCATTATCACTCCATTAACCACCACAGTACATATAATTAAAACAGCCACAGAAAGACTCAGCAGACAGCTCTCAGAACTTCACATCCAAAGCTTGAATGTTTCTATTTCTGCTGTCTGAGATTGGTTTTAAATAAGCACTAAAACATACAATAACTGTTAAAAAAAACTCTTAAATGTTATTTTTTTCATCTCAGGTTGATTCTTGAGCATGTTTCTGAATATATATTATGTTTTCTGCAGGCAGGAAGGTGCTTGCTAGAGTTATCAGTATTTTTAACTGCATTTTGGGAGGTAAAAAAACTAGAGGCAGTGAAACATGAAGAAAACTGTGGGGGAGGAGATGAAGAAAGATGAGGGAGAGGCAGGGAGATGGGAGAATAGGGAGCGTTAGGTAAGGAGCTAAATGTAAAATAATAAAACGGGTATGGAAAGAAAGAGACAAGAGGGGAAAATGGGGCAGTATGTGAAACAACACAATACCTCCTTGTAATTTCTGTCATTATTCTCAGCTGATAAGGGTTATTCCCTTTCTATTGCGCTTGCTTTTAACTGCCTCTCCCCCATCTCTTCTTTTTCCCTTTTCCACACCCTTTCTCCTTGAATAATTGATCAGTCGGTTTTCAGTCCCAGACAGACACGCTGAAACAACTGCCTCCAGTTCAAAAGCCAACCAGTGGCACTCTGAGAAGTCAGTGGGGAGAGGGGGAGGACAAAAAGCAAAGACTCCTGTGCCTACAGCAGATGTAAGAGACGACCATTTCTTGGCCGGTGGCCCGCACATTCACATTCATACATTTTGTCTCCTTCTTCACTTATACTATATTTTTTCATCACATGCTTGCAGTCCATGTGTGCAAAACAAAAGTCCCCTCATTGCAATAGAAATTCTCATTTAAAATTCTCATTTACTTCAAGACAACATGACTATTCAGTATTTTCCCTTTTCGTTTTATCTTCTTCTCTGTACAAGTATAAATGTAGAATAGGTTCAAATGAAAGAGCAAAAATAGGGAGAACTGTAAGAGGGAGGGTTTCACATTTGGGAGAAGGGATCAGAGAGTGGAATGGATGCGCCTTGCATCTTGGATCTGTATAATCCCCTTTCTTTCCTAGCCTATCGGGGGCTCTGAGGTCATCAGTTCAGCCTGAGCAGATTGTAATAATGACTGAGACTAATGGAGTGAATAAGACTGACACCAGGCTAAGCTACTGAGATGTATATATTAAACAAAAAATGTGTCAATAATATAGATTGTTTTCTATCATGTATATAATGCCTTCTTTTCAACTGATCTGAATGTTATTCATAAACACAGCCTAATGTTGTTTACTTATTTTCTGTTGGATTGCTTGTTAATCAATAAATAAGGTGTAATTTTTACACACATAGCAAGAAGAGTGCTTCACTAGGAGATGAAACCCAAACTAAAACACACTGGAAACGCTGGAAAAGCAGCTAAAATGCCTCATAGAAAAGATTCAAACGCCGGCCTCTGCAATAGCCCACTCAACCAGACTAAAACCAACATTTGCTTACATTTATCTAAATATCTTTTCCTTACAGGATGATTTACTTGGAAGGACACAAGCTGAATTAAAATTCTGAATTATAATTCCTTTGATCTTGCCCAGTTTCTCCTATTAAAGAAACTGATAGTATGGAGCTGTTGCCATAAATTTTTTATTTCTTTCCATCCATGCAATCAGAGTGCAGTTGGTTTACAGTGCACCTTTCTTTGGGCTTGTATTTATTTGTGGATGCATCCTTAATGCAGGTTGTTTTTTTCTTACCGCTTCAGTTCCTGCAAACCAAATGATCTTTTCTGGGATATTAAGATGTTTGATTTTTTGAGGCTGAGCCTAAAAATAAGCCTTGCAGATGACTCAGGAGCAAAGTGCAGCTCTAGGAGATTATTTGTTTCTGTGCCATTTTTGCATGACATTGTGTTCTTTAGCACTTTAGCTTTAATGAATGACTCTCAATGATCAGAAGGGTAATCTAGTTAAAATCAGACTCTAAATGTTTTGGAAATATTTCAAACCACCAATCTTGGTTTCACTCTCTCTCCACCTCTCTTGCCATAGACTATTAAGCTGAGCTGCCAGGTAGCACGATTATGTCGTGGGTTACGTTAAATCAGAGAGACACAGAAATTGGCCTGTGGATGAGCCGTCTCCTTGAAAAAAAAAAGAGTTCAGTTTGTGAAGCAGAAAAAGGCTGCCTTGTCATCCATGTAGCTCCTGTATTCGTCTCTGTGCTTTTGTGCCTTGGGAGTCTGGCACTTACAGGGAAGCCTCTGTATGAGACTGATGCACAATGGGTCTGTTCAGTCGAGGCTGTGGTGCATGGGGAATGTTGGACCAGAATACGTAAAAGAGGCAGTAAATCCAAAGGGATCCATATACCTGGGCTTGACTAAAGAATGCTTGTGTAATCCATAATTATATGTGTGAAGCAATGTATTAGAGCTCCACAGATATGTTAGTATGAGATTTTTATTGTGTTATGATATCAATCTGTGACCGTAACTGATAAAACTCGTTTTCACAGAAGAATATCCTCTTGCCTCATTACTTATTTTCTTCATTAGAGACTATTGATCAGGTATCTTGCTCAAGGCTTTTCCCCATTTATAATTAGCCTGTAACACCTCTTTACTGCCAATGAATATTCATCACCATTTCGTATTGCTAAAATAACCCACTCTTTACTTTCACTTGTACTCACGTCTCTTCTCAGTGATGTGCAGCAGGCTAGCAGTGTGCCCTGACAAGCTGCCCTCCTCCTCTGCTAATGGGTGATGAAACAGCTCCTTGGACAGGTCACCTGAGCTGGAGGGCTTCAGCAGCTTCTGGATGTCTTTATTGGGCTCTGCCGTCCCATGAAAACCCAGAAAAAAAAAAAAAGAGAGTGACCATAAAAGAGAGAATTAAAAGGAAAGCTAACGATTTTTAAGCCTCAGGTAAATATTATTGTTGCTAACCAAATGCAATTTAAGGCACCACAATAATGCCGAGACAATGTTGAGTAATTAAATGAAACAAAGTACTCAGAAATTTTCCAGAACTGAAAGAACTTAGTATTTGCTCCCATGTTTTGCATGTTTAGTGATAATCCTCCTTGTATAACCACTATTATTTGTTTTCCAAATCAGACACCAGCTGGCCATTAATCCCAAGCTACCTGCATCACCTTATAATGCTCAAGCATCTCAGCTGCTTGTCTTTTTGTTATATAATGCAAAAAGGAAAGTTCTTCCCAACATCTATGCAGCCTACACATCAGTGTCAGTTTAGTGTTCAATGGTACATGTCTGTCATATACAGTTAGGTGCATAAATTTGTGTATACCACCACCTCTGTGTACCATCACAGTGTATTTTAAATCAAACAGTCATAATTTGATAATAGTCAGCTTTTCAGCTTCAATTCAAAGAGTTTAGCAAAAATAATGAATTTTTAGGAGATCACTGACTTTTATGCACAGTCTTCCACCTGTTCAAAAGTAATTGGACAATTGAGTGGACTGGCCAAGGAGTTTAATGAGGTCGGTGCCCTTATTATTTCATGATAAATTAAGCTGATAACATATATTGGATTGATTCCAATTGTTGAAATCGCATTTGTTAGGGTTGCTTATTGTTTTTGGGTTGACGGATTGGCCAAATCAATAATCTGTTACATTGTTAAGATGAAAGAATGAACAGGCCAGTTCATCAACACCAAAAGGCAGAGAAGGAAAGAAACAGCTCGTGAGCTGAAATATACTACATTATCTGCCAAGCATAGCGGAGGCTGTATTTATAGGCAGTATGGCATTTGCATCTATGGCTGAAGGCAGAGACATCCACAAACAAGCAACAGCTGAAGATGGCTGCAGTAAAAGCCCAACAGAGCATTTCAAGAAAAGAAAAACAGCATTTGGTGATGTCCATGGGTTACAGACTTCAAGTAGTCATTGATTGCAAAAAATATTTATCCAATTATTAAAAAGAGTATTCTTATATTTAACATTTCTCCAAGTGTTGCCATACTGTAGTTCCATATCTGAAAATGTGGAACTATGTATCTATAACAATGGCTATAATTCCTAAGCAGTTAACGCAATACTTTTGTTAAACCCCTTGAATTAAAGCATGTGTGGTTCCTTTAAATGAGATTGGTGTTGGCTTTGTACAGATCCCTAATTCATCATTTCTGCTTCACAATAAAGTCATTGTAGTATTTCTAAAGATACTGCATTCTAACAGCCTGGTCATGCTCTTCGCTGAACCCCCCAAAAACATCTCAAACATTTATTGAAAATAGTTCACAGAGGCCATTAACAAAATCTGTAAATAGTAGGTACTTAAAATAGCATTCTTCCACACTCAGGAGCATGCATAAAATCTAAATTGGTTAAACTTGATCAAGGTTAAATTGTCACCTGTTTGACGGAGCTCAAAACACAGTGTAGTATGTGAGGAGCCTAAATGAGGTAAGCTGCACATTTAGTGAGAGGAATACAGAGCGTAACCAGTATTCCAGACACTGATGGGAGTTTAAAATTACACAGTAGTTTTATCAGATAAGAAAAACGTACCGATCACTAGTACTGTCATCTGGGTAAGCTCTTTCTTCAGCATGGTGCACTACAGCTTACCCAGGAAATGACCACCTTACAGTCATGTGCCTCTGCCAGTTAGTCAAGCTTTTAGTTTTCATCCATGTCTGTCAAGACTCGTAATACATGAAGTGAAAAGATGAAAGGAATTCACTTAGCTGTAGGAAGTGTTTTCATGCTTAGTCCATAAAGGTGATTCAAATAGAACAGAAGGTACCACCTCGTTTACAAGCAAATGTTAAATAATGTCACAATCTGCCCTTCTGTTCCTGAGATGTGGAAGTAATAACTGCCTGAATAGAGGTTATAATGATGTATATCATCACTGTATTATCCTGTACTCTTATTAGTGCATATATTATTTCAAGTTGTAACCCAAAACATGTTTTGTGAAGTCACAGTGACCTCGAACACCTAAAAAAATTGAAATTCCTCTTCGAGTTCAAAATCATCTTCCCCGACATACTGCGTCTTGAGATTGCGACAGCTGACGCTGCCAAGGAGACATTAACCATACATTTGAAAGTAAGAAAGAAAAAAAAAAAACTGAAAAGAAGAGTCATTTGTTTATGGCGCAACATGTAGCAATAACTTTGGCTGAATTTGATGATAACATGCAGAACAGATGCAACTGTGGGAGTACAGCAGCTTCCTGGTGGGCCTCACCAGATGGTCTGTACCATTTCTGCTTGCAGTATGTTCAGACTTCAGAATTTCTTATTTCAGATGAAAAAATATGTTACAACCAAGGTGAAAGCAGAACATGATGGATTTTCATTGCAACCTAAGAAGCAAAGTGTTTATCGCCAGCTATTGATTAATTTCCCCAGTGAGGAACCACACAAACTGAAACACTACACATTTACCTCTCTCGTTATAATGAAATGTTTGCTCAATATTTTGACTATAAACAGCTCTGGTTTCTATTTCCTTCAATGAACATTTGTTTCCATCCATCCATCCATCCATAAGGACATGTTGCCTTTTAGATAGACGATACATTTAAGACACCAAGAAATACATGTGTGTGTGTGTGTGTGTGTGTGTAGGCTTGCATTCAGCATTGTAGTTGAAAATGACTGTCTCTAATGTGCAATATTAATCAGTACCAGCTGAAAAGGTCTTTAATGAAAGTCACAGTATTCTTTGCATATACAGTTAGGCACTTTGCACAGATGGTGTGATCTAGCCACCAACTGCTAAAATGTCTGTGAAGAAGCCCGAATAAATAATGACAATGTAAGTCAGTGCTGTTAAAAGACAGCCAGTCATACATGTGCCCTTTTTCAGGATGCCACTGACCCTGTCTTGAGCTGTCAGCCATGACTGTCTGTGAATCAGCTAACCCGAGACATGCAGACAGATGGAGGGAGATGTAGAAACAGACCGAGGGAGGTTGGTGGGATGGTGTACTGTACGACTGCCAAAAGTTGAATCAAATTCGCAGCCTCGGTGTAATAAATCAGTTGCTGTTTGACTGTGTTGCAAAGGCAGGAAAAATTAACATGCTCTATGACCTTGCCAGGTCATTGTGCTTGCTGACTTCTCTCTGTCTTACATCCCATATATGCTCTACTTATATTTTACGCTACACCCGCAGTGGCAGATTTATGTAAACATTACTCCCACAGGGAAGTGAGTATACAGAGGATGATGAATATTTGGCTGAAATGAGAACACAGTTAACATGGTTTACAGTGTTTTTAATGCAGTTTCTTTTAACATTATTTCCAATCCTTATAGATAGGTCCTTTTTTAATCAACTGTTACTTTTCTTAGTTCAGAAAATCCCTTCATTTCCAGCAGTTGCTGTGTTTGCCACATGATGCCATCAAAAAGTCATGCTTTGTGACCCAGTTCTGTGATACATCACAGTAATGATGTTCACTCTAATTCAATCACATCTTAATGGACAAATATGATCGTTATTTATAGTGAGCAGGTAACTCTGGCAGATAGCATGAACATGCACTGCTGAGATAAAAACACTGATACAGGGATCAAGGCCATAGCAGGAAATGGCATTTCCCATTTAAAAGGCAATTTCAGTCAGTACTGCTGAAAATGCTCTTATAGTGACATACTTTTACTTTACAAAAACACCACAGTGGATAATAAATCAAGCAATCAAGAAGTGATTGAAGTGTAAATTTTAAGCTTTAATTCAGAGCCTCAAAAGCAATTAATTGACTGAAAAAAAAGTTTCATGGACAAGCGAGGCCTGTTCCTTTGTAATTCCATGACAAACAGACAAAATATAGGGAGGAAGAACCCCTTACAACATCTAGTCAAGCCAAGGACGCTCTTGAGGAGGCAGGTGTATCCATGTCAAAGTCTACAATCAAGCGAAGCCTTTATGAAAGCTAACACAGGGTTTATAACAAAGTTCAAACCACTGGTTACACTTAAGAACAGAAAGGCCAGATTCAATTGTTTCAGAAATCAACAGATGAAACCAAGATTAACTTGTACCAGAATAATGTAAAAGCATGGAGAAGGAGAGAAACACCTCATGAACCAAAGCATACCACATCATCTGTCAAACATGGTGGAGGTAGAGTTATGGGAACAGGCCAGTGGTGTTTACTGCTGATAGAAGTAGCACAGAGTAGCAGGATGAACTGTGACGTGTACAGGGCTATACTTTCTGCTTAGATAAAACAACTGCAACACTGACAGATATCTATTTACAGTGTAAAGCACTAACAACCAAAAACATGCTGCAAAAGCAACCCAGGAGTTTTTCAAGGCAAAGAAATAGGATATTCTTCACTTCTGCAACAGAGCGTGTCTTTCAGTTCCTGAAAGCACAGACCCTCAAATAAGCAGCAGATGTCTGCGGTAGCAGTAAGGCTCTGGCAACATTGGTTCTAGACTTCAGGGAGTCAATTACTGTAATGGATTTTCCTTCATTTATTAAAAACAATCCTTATATTTTATGTTGGTTTGTCCAATTACTTTTGAGCTTATTAAAATTGGGGACTGTGGCCCTCCAATAAAAAAAAACAAAAAAACAATCCTACAGAGTTAATGGGATACCTTAATCAAACCCATTCATTTCAAGCTGAAACTTTCATCATGTTTGTTTGATTTAAAAATCCATTGTGGTTGTGTACCGAGACAAAATTAACTAAATTATGTCACTGTCCAAATATTTATATACCTGACTGTATATTATCAAATTACCATTTTTATATTGTAAAAGAATATTTTAACAAAGTTGCCTCAAAGAATCATCAAAAATTATTATATGTATGATGAAACAAGGACTTAATAAAGTTCGTTCATTAAGAACATACATAATGTATGAAAATAGGGCCCATGGACTTTCACAAAATCAGACACTAAGGAGAAACCAACTTCTAAAACCTTTAATTACTTGTGGGACATACTAAAACCGAGCAATACTAAATACATTGACAGCTACAGACACATTATCATATATTATATGCAAAAATATTACGGCTCTAAATAGTAAAGCTTTCCCAGATTTCTCCAGGGTTCCACTATAAAAGTGATACTGAAATTTATAGAGCAACACTGCATGTCGCTCTTCACACATTATGAAAAGTATTCTGTAGTTTTACATTTAGTAAAGCTAATTAGTCCCACGAGGAGACTTGATTTAGGACTTCGTCCCATCACCCCTGTGAACGCAATACTGGCACTGAAGCACAACTCAGTGGGTCCACGCAGCGCAGGCTTCTCTGGATGGCCTTTACACAAAGGCGATATGCCTCTACTATTGTTCTGTAATTTTCAATCAGTGCAGCTTCAGCATGGTTGACCTACGGTGAGCATCTACATTCACCTGTACTGTTAAACAATAGATTAAACATGAAGCAATGAACCCCCTACTGCTGGATGCCGGGGTGTTGGGAATGAACAGAAGGGTCACTCCTATATATAAACCTCACGCATTATTTCAGTGACTCTTTACAGCAGAAGAGTTACTCACTCCTGAGATACAAGCCATTAATCAGAGAGATCGGGCTCCGGGCATTTAGCAAGTCTCCAAATGCACACATCATGAATGTATGAGGAAACACGACAGGCAGGTTTTCCACAGCACAAGTCAATCAAAACAGGAAAAAAGACACTCGGCCGTGATCAACCCGTTATAGCACTGAGAAGAGCAAAAATAGAAAATGGCTCTTACCTGGGCTCCCCGCCCCTCCCTGTGCCTCCATGCAGCCCAGCGGAGTGTCCTGCGGTTCACCACACCAGCATCAGAGATTGGAGGAGACAAATGGGAATAAAGGGAGAGGCAAGGAGAGAGAGAGAGAGTGTCTGTGTGTGCGTATATAATAGAGTATGGGGTGGGTGGACACAGCGAACCTAAGCTTCCACCTGCCTGTCCCTCCTTTCTTTTTGTCCGCTGTTGTTCTAGATTTCCCTAACAGGTGATATCGCCTTTTCCTCTGGCACAGTCCACGTGCCCCGCTCTGCCATCAGCGCTGTCTGAGCGCTGCACCGCTTCACACAGCGAGTCCAACACAGGGAGGGTGGTCTGGGAACAGCGACATCGCAGTGAATTTCTAAGCCACTTGCTTTAGTAAATGCAGCATTGTGAGGCTTGGCTGGGTATGTACAGAATAGACAGACAGAGAGAGAGGGAGAGAGAAAGGGAGAGAGAGAGAGAGGGAGGGCTGAGTTGGCAGTCGGCCCAGACTGAGAGGAAGAGAAAGAGAGAGGGGGTATCAGGGAGGGTTATGGACTAGTGTAGTGGGGGGACACGCTGCGAGTGTGAATGAGTGTGCAGAAGTGTGCAAATGCATTAATGTGACACAACAATTTGTGGATTGTAGGCACTTTGTTGAGCCAGATAATGTGCAGGTCAGAGTTAAAGCAGAAATACATTTTGTGTGTGATACTTGACAGTATGAATCCCATGCCTTCAAAAACGGAAATAGTGCTTCTTTCTCTTGACGCAAATATCCTGGTGGATGTCGCTCTCTAGTGGCAGGGTATGATGTATTCAGGTAGATCTCTTAGGTTTACCGTCCAGATTTACATCACACAAAACCAGACTTTGCAATCAACAACAGAGGGGAAGCAAAGCACACCTTCTCTTTAGAGGCTAGTCTCTGGCATATTATTACGGTATTGAGGACACCTCAAACTTAACAACCAAAGCAAACATGTGCAGACTGACTTTGCCCAATTAATAACACCTCCAACCACTCGTGATGTGAAATGAGAAAATCATTCAGATGACACAGCCCTGTGTTTCCTGTTATTCCTATGTACTGCATCACATTGACCAGCAAACCGTAGTTTTAGTTAGTTTTAATCTATTTTCCAAACTGACTGACATTTTTTTTGTAGCAGTCCGTTAAACTTAGTGGTGCATTGCCACAAATTTGAGGGAACTAATTATGTTAATGTGCATTTAAAAGGGACAATTCATATCTGTTAATATGTGCCTCTTATGTTTCTTGATACTGAATCCATCCCATATGCACACTTGAACACTTAAAGAGAAGAAACTATCATGAACTTCATAATCAGTCAATTCTCTAAAGTCAGAATGTGAGCACTGGTATTTAAACACGTAACACAATAATTTGATCCTGAAATATTTGAAGTTAGAACTTTAATAGAATCAATAAAACTATTTTAAAATGTTTTTCTCACTGTTCTTGGATCATGGGTCACATTTCACATGATTAGCGCTTTTACAATTCTGTCTCCTGCTCGTAAAGAAATTATTATTACAGACTATTAGAAATGGCTGCAAACTAGTTTACCTGAAGAAACCACTGACCAGGATATTATTTTAATGTCGCTTTAATGGAAGGTGCACAACTTAATTAACCTGAATGCACAAACAGGTTAATATTGTTAGTACTGTTTCTCCTTTACTAATAGTTCATAACTTGTACTTTTAAACCTTTCAAAAGCTTAACACTGATTATTTCCAAGTTTACAAGGTATGAGGGCAGATTTTTATCTCAGACCTTTGGAACTTCCACTTGTTAATAGTATGTAATTACATTGCAAATTTGGGGCCTGTACAACCTTAACTAAAGCATTATCAAAATAAAATTTAATAAAATAATTTATCCACAGATCACATATCATGCAAGGCTGGGCAATGGTGCATTTCCAAATAATAAAAGACATTTTTTGGTTGTTGTTTGCATATCTCTTTTTTTTCCCTCCACACAGTGATTACATACTAAACAATGTACAAATAAATGATTAAAATTCCCTTTGTTCACAGTTTTTAGTCAGTCAAATGCAAATATGACAGACCCCACTGGATAACAGAGGCATATGCAAATATTTAATGGTGGTAAAGAAGACTAAAATGGTGCAGTGAAGGTGCTCCTGACTTATTTCATCATTGCGACTAAATTATTCTATTATATTGTGCCATGTAAATAATGACTACTAATAATAAATAATGTAAATAATGACTACTAAAACAGGCGTCATATATGTGTGACACTAATATGGTTAAGCATGTAAACAACAAATTTTTATTTTTTTATGCATTTTACATCTGAGTTAAAAATCTTATGACATACAAAGACCTGCAGGTGGCGCTCAAGTTTAAATAAGGTACAGTAAAATTTGATAAATATGGTTGAAAGAAGACAGCTGTTTGTGTGCATTTACAGTGCCTTAATAATCGGAAACATTAATTGAGTAAAACCTGACACAGATAATATAATGTCACACTGCTCCCACTGCCAGACTGCAACTGCACCTTATGTACATTCTGTGGTATTCATTTCACTTCATTTCATTCCTGTCATCCTGTATTTTTATGTATATAAGATTTAGATTGGTTATTTATGGTTGGTTTACACAGCTTGTGTAGGTTTGTGTATGTATGTGTAGCGGTGTGTGTGTGAATTGTGAATTGTGCTGCTTACGTTGTTGAGATATACAATGCTGTGCTTGAGAGTCACCATCTACCGGAACCAAATTCCTTGTATGTGTCTGTGCATATACATGGCCAATAAACACGATTCTGATTCTGATAAGAGGGTTTTAAACCGAGACCCTGTGATGCTGTAGAGTCTGGGTTACATTATTATTATTTTCTTTCTCCTTTGGTTTAATTTCTCAAAAAACAAAACACATGAGTGAGTTTTGTTAGTGACTAAATCTGATGAAGCAATTTTGCATCTTTGCTTCTAGGTGGAAAAATTCAATATGAATGTAGTTGTATTTAGCATTTTGGGGTGTAAATGATTGAATTACCTCATTGTTAAGAATATAGAACAAAAACTTGAAGAATTAAATGACAAAGCCTTAATGGTTCAAAAATCTAGGTGGTAAACTACAAGCCATAATAGCCAGGAACTGAGATTTTAAACAGTTTTGACCAGCGCATCTTAACAATTACTTCATCATTAAGTTTTTCAGATTATTTCCTGTTTCCTGCAAGATCACTGTTATCACTGCCAGCTTGTCATTCATGACAATCAGTTGCTGTTTTAAAGCGTACACTGAAGCCACAACCCTATCCTGCCTGTTTTTACTCCATAACAGATGCTGAAGTGGCCCTTTCCTTACACAGACAATAGTGCTCTGGAACCCTGCAAATTAATTTTCCTGGCCACCTTAAAGAATTTGCACCAGCCCATCCTGTCTTAAATTTTTTGTGTCAAGAAACAAACAAACAAACAGAAAAAACAGAATAAAAACAAAAGAACAAAACACAAAACAAGAAAAACATGACAATTCATAACATATTTTATGAGTTGTTATTTTGATGATTGATGATGTGGGCGCTAACACATCAGTCCAATAGATTGGCTGAGAAGTGTTGCCTGCAAAGCAAAACCAATACCGTATAATTCACAGAGTTTTCATTAAACCATTTAGTGACCCCATTCCTAACAAATTAAAGAAGGCATTTTCAGTCATTTTCATCCTACTGTTGTAGGATATTTTGTGTCCCACCCATGAATTTGAAAAATAATCCATGCTAAAGCATCTGTTGTGTAAACTACACCTATCCTGAGACAAAACGTAAACCTAGTTGTTGAAAAAGTGGTTCCAAAATAATGTTAAAAAATACAAAATCTCTCTTGATTGTCTTCCAATTGTAAAATAATTTTGAAAAGGAAATAATTATCTAAACAAATTGAAGAAAAAACCAGTGGACCCATACCACACCAGCAAACTCTTAATCTGTCTCATACAACTGACTGAGCTCTGTCTGCCATTTTCCACACGCATCATTTACTGTCTCTATAAAAATTCATTTTGTTATAAGGCATAAAGATCAAAATTTTAACAAAAAAGGTTTGAAATAATTGAGTTCACACGTGACGATAATAAGAAAAATGAGCTTTTTCTCGACTGTACTTTCTGTATTTAGAGAAGCACGAGCGTTCTACTTATCAGACTACGGATGCCTAGAAGTTCAAAACCGCTTTTCCCTTTCGCGTTTTGTTAGGATAGTCCCTCTGAGCCGCCGTAGCAATGATAAACATTGACAAGCAGCTGTTCCGTTAGTATTATGTTACAGAGCTCACGTGTACGATTTTACTGCGTGGAGTGCATTTGATGTTGTAGAATAAACCCATCTGTGGCTCTAATAAAACGATGGATCCCGTCATAAAAATGAACCCGGGTAGGTCAAGTGTTTTGTAAAATGTTTGTTTTGCCGTTGAAATTGTTGTTAAAACCGTCGATTCGCTAAATGTGATGCTGAAAACGTAAATGTTGCTTCGTCTTGCTTTGGTTAGCGTTTATAATAAACTCCACTTACCTCTCCAGGAGGATCGAAATGGGACATTCGTCAGAAAGTTTGGGACTACATAGAAGAAAAGAATCTGGCAAACTTTCCGAGGCCCGTCCACAACAGAATCCCAAATTTCAAGGCAGGTTAAAGCAGTTTAGCTGAAGAGCTGCAGCGCAGTTCTCATTCAAATCAATGCACTGGCACCTCAACCTCTGCCAATAGTGTCATCCAGTTTTTTTCCTCCCTCCCTCTCGAATTAAAAAAAAAAAAAAAAATTAAATTTAAAAAAAAAAAAAAAAAAAAAA
>VUQG01020812.1:10043-20742 GCA_015106755.1 Etia nguti | reverse complement strand
TAATGAAGCTGTCGGCCCCCAACCTAAGTGAAGCCAGCCTATAGATTATAGAGAAAGGGTGCCATGAAAATAGACTGTCTCTGTCTCTCAGAGCCTTCAGCATGCTTTCATCTGCCTTGTCATCTGAATTTGGAAAAATTGGGTGGGTGGGGGGTAGAGACAGACTAAAGATTGGGGAGGAACACACAAAACAAAAACTGAAGGTGTCGTCTCCAACTCAGTTTATAGTGCTCTGTGATATACAAAAAAGGTACCGGCTATGGGTGCGAAGACGACATGACCCCAGGCTTCTGATTTTCAGTCGATATGAAAGGAAATCAAGGATGTAGGCTTTATTTTAGAAGTGGGGGAACCAATCAGTAAATACCTGGAGAAACAAGGACCAGAGATAAAACTGGTCTAAGCTTCAGCCACTGCTGCCAAATAGTTTTCCCTGTGAGTGATGGCATTTTGAGGGAATGTCTTCATTAACATAAAGACATCAATACTCTGAGCAGATAATGTATCAGAAACAAAAGAGTTGGAGCCGCTCTGCTGGACAAACTATGAGATGATGGCGTTTCTACAACACCCCAGCATCTTTTTACTGCCCCTTTAACAGCAACACCTTGCTGAGCGTGGGTTGGACCCCTTTTTGTCTTCAGAACTGCCTGATTTGAGCTTTGTGACATGGTGCATTATCCTCCTGGAAGCAGGGATCAGAAGATGGGGACACTCATGGGTATCTTCCACACCATTCTAAAATAATTCATATTATTATAGGATCTTTACCTCATATGATAAAATGCCTTGAGGCGACTGCTGTTGTGATTTGGCACTATATAAATAAAACTGAAGTGAAATTAACCGTTTCACCACCACCAATGGCCTGAATCATTGATCGAGGCAGGATGGAGCGATGTTTTTGTATTGTTTCTGCCAAATTATGACCCCACCATCCACAGGCTGCATCAGAAATCGAGTTAACAAACCAGGCAACATTTTTCTGGTCTTCTATTGTCCAGTTTTGTTGAGCCTGGTGTGGTCTTCTGCTGCTGTAGCCCATAACCTTCTAGGTTCAGCATGCTGAGCATTCAGAGATGCTCTTCTGCACACCTTGGAGGTAACGAGTGCTTATTTGAGTTGCTGTTGCCTTCCTATCAGCTCAAAGCAGTCTGGCCATTCTTCTCCGACCTCTGGCAAGAACAAGGCATTTTCACGCAGAGAACTGTCACTCATTGGATATTTTCTCTTTTTCAGAACATTCTCTGAAAAACTAGAAGATCAGTAAATCAGCAGTTTCTGGAATATTCAGATCAGCCTAAATTACATTTCTTCCTCATTCTCATGCATGGTTTGAATTTCAGCAGGTTTCCTTGACCATGTCTGCATGCGTAATCGCACCGAGTGGCTGCCAAATGATGGACTGATTCGATAATTGCGTTGACAGTCAGTTCAACAGGTACAACTGATAAACTGGCTGGTGAGTGTATGTTCTAGTAAGAAAAAGTTACGTGGGCAAATACTGGACAACATATAGGCTGATACAGATATATCTGCAAGCAACCAACAAAAAAAATAGTGCCCTGCTTTTATTTAGAAGTCTGGTTTGGTGTTTTTAATGATAGAGAAACACATTTGCCAGCAGGAAAAAGATTCAAATGACTTAAAAATGGGGTAGAGGCATGCGTGCGTAAAATATAAGGGTCACCTGTCCATTGGATTTCCTAATTCTAGTCCAGGAATCTATAAAGAGGCAAATATCACAGAAGTTGTGCACGTGAATATTAATTAAGGACTGAATTGGTTCAGAAGTAATCACCATATTGCTACATTAGAGGGTCGGCCAAAAATCAACCTCTTATCTGTAGTGGAACACAAACCGCAAATCACCCCAGTTTAGCGTATTGATAAAACTTCAAATTAATATATTCAACAAAGATTGTTATATCAAAGAAGATTTTACTAATATGTGAATATTTAAATCAAGATGAAATGACAGGATGTCGGCTGGAATTGGATATTTGGTTGTAGCACCCTATCAAATCTGAAGATAACACATGAAAGAAGCAGCTGCAAATAATGGCTAATGCCTCTGCACTTAACTGGAAAAGTGTACAGAGCTCTCTTAAGTTTCAGTGGTTTTTTTCCTCCTTTGTCAGAAAGAATTAGACGAAAAAGCTTTTCTTCTCAGGTTTGTGAGTAGGGCTACATGTGAAACGTATGTATTTTTTACCCTTCACATAATGAAAACATTTATTTGAAAAACAGGACTAAAAGCCAAGGGAGCGATGAACTAAATTGAAACATGTTGCAATTTACTGCGATGCTGTATGACCTGCTTTCCAGTGGGTCACATATACATTAACCAAAGAACATGAATATCTGATGTCTTGCAGCACAGGTCCACCTGTGGGCTTCAAAACTTTGTCTGCCTTCGCAATCACGTCTGATATCCAACTTTATCCTTCAGGCTCCATCATCTCCACCGAGCGGTGACCGTGCAGAACCTCTTGTGGTTTCTCTGTGTGCCTCTTCATCCTTGATGTCCACCCAATCTGAGTCAAAAACTGTGCTACGGCCCGCTGCAGCTCCCGACCTTGTAAGAATGCAAGAAGCTAATAGGATGTGTGTGCACTGTTGATTTGTGTCCCCCCTGTCTGGATCTTTGCATTAGTATGTCAGTCGTGTTGAACACAGGCCATATGTGCCTTGTTCTGCTCTGTGTGTGTGTGTGTGTGTGCGTGTGTGAATGTGTGTATGACGAGTTCCCTGGGGAGTGTGATATTACCCAGCGTGGTGTGCTCCTGGGAGTGCTTCTATTACTGCCAGCAACGCCTCTCCTGGAGAGCATGATATTACACACACATACACTCGCTCCCACAGAGGTGACCCCCACTGGGCCAAATTTCCCCTTGCACCTCCAGCTCGCCAGCATTTGTATATATATCTCTATATATGTGTGTGTGTCTACTGTCTGCCAGCCGATTGAATCAATGCTCTCTCCAGAATCTCTGTCTGCGGGGGCTCCCGCCGCTGCCAACCAGCCAGCGAGCCAATCAAAATGCTTAATCTTACGATAGGCCAATCACAGGGCGCATCTCACAGGAAGGGCCCGTCACCTGGGTTAGAACAGTCGCCTTGGCAACAAGCATCATAATCTTGGAAGCTAGAGAAGGTGAAAAGGACTTTTTTTGTTGTTTTTTAACAAATTTGCAAAGAAAGTGGGTTACATTTTGTGAATTTTCAGATCTGATACCAGATCTGATACCTCTCTCTGACCTTTTTAACCACTTGAGTGCACGGCTAAGGGGGAACAGGGTGCGTCACCCGCTGTTTCCGAATTGTGCTGTCCTATCAGTTCATCCATAGGTGGAAAGTACAGGAGGGTACCGAGGGGTCTGGATCCCCTTTCCAGTACTTTACTCATGACCTCCTGAATGCATCATTGTGAAAACATTAAATAATACTATAAAATTCACTGAAAGCCCTTGTGCTAAATTTGGATGTCAGATTTGAATGTTGTTTTTTCATTAATTCCCACTCAAATACCACAGTGGTTTGGTCCACTGCCTGCCATTCCCTAACTCATTTAACGCTGCAAAAGTAACCTTAAAAAAAGGATGTGTGAGATGCGTTTCTTTGAGTCTACCTCTCATTAGAATAAACCAAATTTACAGTTGTCACCCTCCTGCATTTCTTTCAGCTCCATTAACTTGTAGTGAAAATTTGTGCTTCAACGACGCTGCCAAATTATTACAGGGCGGCCACGTTTCCTAATCCAGATGTATGGAGGCAGGATGTCTGTACACAAGCTGAACCATTATAACTGGCTAGTTTACAGTCAGCGTTCAAGTAGTTTGGTATTTATTTTCAATAGAATTTTATGCAGTTTTACACAAACTGCAACCTGCCTGGGACGCATCGGGATGTGAGTAAAAGACAAAAAGGGGAAGAAGGGGGAGACAAAGGCGGGGAGATAGAGAGAGGGATGACTGTGTGTTGCTAACATCTGTTTCCTGTGTTATATAAGCTGTGGGGGCTGGTCTCGCTTAGAAATGGGAGATATTAAAAAAAAACAAAAAAAACAAGTAGCATACACTCCTCACTACATGACAAACCATCACACATCACACATATCCTGACATAACCTACACTATATTTTAGTGTTCGTCTCATTTTAAATCTATAAAATGTAGATGGAAGGAAATACAAAGAGCATTGCATTGTTCACATGAACACTGGCCCTTCAGATTATTCACGCTACTCTCATCACTTTCAACAGGTTGTATTGTGACTGTTTAATTTGTTGATTGTTCCACATCTACAACGACACATTCATTATACATTCACTTTGGCACCGTTTCACCACTGTCTGTGCTGCTGTGCTTGAGAATGTGCATGCTTACAAAACAAAGTCAGCAATGCCTGTAATTTGTTGTCCGCAGTGAATTTGTTTTCATCTGGAAAATGGTCAGTAATGGCAGCATGGGCGTGTGCCACATCCCCCCGATAGTGTCCATTTCTGATCCCTTCAGATGAAAATGCATTCCCACAGTGTTCAAACTAAAATGGGGTCAGCAGTGTTTTTCCAAAGAGAGGGTTCCCCAAAAAACCACTGAAGATGCCGTAATCTGCACTTTATAATAAACAAACAATATCTGTGAGCTCAAGACGCAATTCAGGTTTTTATACTTCTCTGAAGGCGATGCTACGGCTAACCAGACACTACACAGCTTTGCATGATCCACAGTTCAAAACATCTTTTTTGGACTTATGAATAAAGATCATACCATCTGCTGTCTCAAACAAGCAGTTTTAGCTCCCTTTAAGCCCTTTCTTGTGATTGGTTGACCCTTACAAACCAAAGGTTTGAACAGGAGGTGAGTTATCTGCACCCAGCGACATCATCCAGAGTCACGAGTACAAAAACACTGTGTGGAAACTGTGTGATGTACGCTGACCTCATTTTTGGAATCTTCTCATCAAGTACAGCAGCGCTTCCATGTTCCTAAAATGTCAATAAAGCTTATCTTATCTTATCTATGCGGCGGAAGGCAAAGAAAGGTATATAATACTCCACTTTTAACGTTTTCCGATAGAAACAACAGAAACAACACGTTATACGTAACGTACGAGTATATTTAAAGCGAGCTCATATCCCTCAGTGCCACAGAGTGCGGCAGTTTTGCATTAATGCACAGCATCAGCTCATTTTCCATTCAATCCCATAGACATCATCCTGTAGCTGTAAGAACCCACTTGCACTAAACTTCTGTCTTCATGCTCAGCTGAAAATAGTACCCAACGACGTCCTCCCGTCTGACTAATGTTTGCTAAAACTAAAGTCTCCAGCTGTTTACAGAAATTACCTAATAGTTTTAAAGGTTAAGCTCGTCATTAGAATTAAATGTGCTCTGGCGCTCAGTGCCACGGGTCTGAGGAGTCAGAAAGCAGCGAGGACTTTTAGATTTCGATCTGCTAACAAAACGTGTCCTTTGACTATTCTTCAGTACAGCTGTATATCCTCAACTATAATTAAAGCTTTAAACAGTTTTATCATCATTAATAATGGCATCCATACACCACGGAGACCCATTTCAGCAGTTTGTAGTGGCTATTATGAGAAGAGAGAGTAAATTTTGTTTCCAACTCAAACTGCGAAATGAGATTAAAAAAAGATGTATGACGCAGAGAGAGCACAGAGCTGCCACTCCGCATGGAAGCATCAGTGTAAGAGGCTTTCTTGTCCACGGTGTTTTCGTGCGCAACATGACTTAACCTATACCACCAATCTAAAGTATCAGGCCTGTGCACAATTTCATGATGGACATCCTCAGATGCGGTAAATGCTTTAACCCCGGCTTTTTTAAACCCTGATTAACCCACTGCGACACAAGGATCCATCTTTACTTACACAGAGATAATCAGGAGGATTAATAATATACCAGAGGACTAGTGCAGCATGGACCAGATACATGTCTGAACACTAATTCAGACACTGAGTAAAGCTGGAGATATGATGTCTGCAGTTCACGAGCACAAAGTTTAATACAGAGTAAAGAGAGCCGAGGGGGAAAAAAAGGAATGCAAAGATTTTATAAAGAGGCGAAAAGGAGTGGAAAAATACAAGGAGGCGAATATTCTTTTGAAAAAGGGTACTTGAGACAGACAATTTCAGCACTCGTCAAAAGCCATTTGGCAACAAAGGGACAAAGAGGCACAGTTGGGAATGAACATTACACGTTGGCCGGACAACAGGTTATTTTTTTTTGTCAGGACGTAGAAAAACCGAGCGGGGTAATACGCCGAAATGTCTTCCACAGGTGTTACGAATTCCCTTTTCCTCCATGGCCGACAAAGCTGTTTCCCATGTGGTTTGGATTTAGCCCGGAGTTCTGTACTTCCCATGCAGTCGTCATTCTTTCATTTCAGTTTTGGTTTTTCGTTGTTTGAATCGGTGATTACGTTTGTGTTTCGTCAATAATATGACAAAGCAGACTCTAGGAACTTGCCAAGACCTGAAACTGTTGTTTCCAGGCTCTAAAAAGCTGCTACGGCCGATTTCACGAGTTCTCCCCCTCCAACCAGACTCTTAACTCAAAAACAGCCCTCAATGCAAAAACACCACACATATAAACACTGACTGGACAAGAGACACAAACTGGACTGAGCCCAAGCTAAGCGATTCCCAGAGTGCTTATGATATGCTGTCATTTAGCAATTAATTAGAGCGGGATCACTGGGGTTTTGGTTCCTCTATGGCTTGTCACGGTACCTGTGAAAAACCTCTCCCAAATTTCCCTTACACATATTTACAGTGGGTCCCAAAGGCTGCACTGAACAACGGCAATGAGGCCACAAGGCTCATGACTTGTGACTCAAAATGACAGAAACAAACTTGTTACAGAACAATAACACATAGACAAAGGCAGAGATGCATTTAATGATGGCTGTCTTTTTTGGCTAAAGGCAGCAATTACATTGTGCCTTTTATGGTGGACTTTGAGTCATGTTTTCCTTGTTTTTAGCTCCTTTTTTGGCCTCCACTGACTCCAGAGCAAAAATATCTGGTACATTAGCTGCTAAATGCAACACTAGCTGCCATTTGTTCCACTGGCTGTTATTGAGAAGGTAAAGAAAGCAAGGGGAGAAGTCGGAGAAGCCCTACCAAGCCCAACTTCACAATCCAGCAGTAAAAGTAAACAGAAGTAAAATTGTAGATCTTCCAATCCGTACTACCACTGTTGTGTATTTGTGACTGTCTAAATCAGCGGTCCCCAACCTTTTTTGCGCCACGGACCGGTTTATGTCCTACAACATTTTCACGGACCGGCCTTTAAGGTGTCGCGGATAAATACAACAAAATAAACCGGTACCGGTCCATGGCCCGGGGGTTGGGGACCGCTGGTCTAAATCACCCACACACAGAGCACTGACCAACTCTATCTGTCAATATTCTACTGAGGTATTTTAAGAGAAAAGACACAGCTATTGCATCATATTGCTAAAGGATGATAGAATGGCTCTATCTGCATTAGAGAGAAAACCAAAGCCTGTTTTTTGCTGCTCTTCTGCCCACTACGACTGGAATCCAGCTCCGACTTCTGATGCACAAAATCAAAACATGAAAGGTGCTAAAAAAACTTCAGTCAAGGAGCAGATCCTTGTGAATGTATCCCTTTTCAATTACAAGATGAAGTTACTTGTTTTTTTCCTGATTGCAGTATTTGTTCCACATTCGAATTGGTCTGTTTGTTGTTATATGCATACCTAAAAGAACCAGGAAACTCTACTTGTAAAAGAAAAGTCTGGGAAAATGTTTGGAAATTTTGGGGGTTTCAGCATTTAGATCGGCCGATGGTATCCACATATACTGCACCCTTTATTTCTTTACTGTATATCAGGGTCATTTTACACCGCGGGCCACATACAGCCCACTTTGAGCTGGGGTGGACCAGTGAAACTCCCTTTTCTGTCAGTGTAAAGAAGTTACATATTTAACTGTTTTTCTACATGTTCTCCCTTTCACCTCTGGTACCGGGGGCACTGGGGTCCAACAGGTTAATTCTTTATCGCTTAATTATTTTGTGTAGTGTGAATGGCCGTACAGGAGGTTTTTATCAGTAGGAAAAGCTGTAAAGCTTATGAAAATACAGATAAAAGTCCAAAATGTATGTTTGTGCTTGTTTGTGGTGAGCAGCAGATCAAACACGTTAAGAATTATAAATGGCTTCAAGCGCACATTCAGGCCTGTGAGACTCATTTAGACACTGAGCCATGGCTCTGCACTACATGCACACATTTCAGCATCTCTAGCATTCAAAGACACTTTGTATATAGTTTATTTTTATGTAATATTTAATCTGAACTGTAAATTTAGTCTTTTTCTTTTTCAGTGTTTTCATAAAAGTCTTACTTTTATGCATTTGATTCTACTTGGGAGGACACACATCAGGTTTAAGGCCTGGACAAACCTTTTGTCCTCCACATTCAGAAATGACTCAAAATAAAACCTTGTATAACTTTAGCCAGCTCCTAATTTTATAAATTCTGCACACAGCTATGCAGTCTTCAGTATTACTGACGGCTGGCTATAATTGTATCCGGCCCGCGAGCCGTATGTTTGACACCCCTGCTGTGTGTTTTGCTAGGAAAATAGGAAATAGGTGCAGCAGTTTAACGAAATGCAATGTATGCAAACATATGTGGAAATGCAGCATATAAGGCAGAGACAGAGTTGGTATAATTCTAAGAAGCATTAAAGGCGATACTTGGTATGACCACCTTTACTTTTGAACAAAGCCTGAGCTCTACGCAAGGAACGTCTCTAAATAGTCGTCGGGGGTAGTTCTCCAGCTTTCTTCTTTGGATGCTTGCTGTCTTCTGTTCTCTTCTCTGTCCAGATGATCCCAGATGCTTCAATAATTTTAAATTCTGGATCCTGGGGAGGCCTATCAATGACTGATAATTGCATGTTTTTCTATCCAGATATGGTTTTTGTGCATTAATAGGGATCACTGTCGTTCTGAAAAATGAAGCCAATCTGACGTTTTCCAGATGGTATCTCACAGAGGATCCAAATTTAATTGTAATCGTGTGTATTGATAATTCCAACACCACCGTCTGAAATGCAGACTCAGATGATGTCAAGGCCTCCACCGTGTCTTACAGAGGGATGTAAACTCTTACTGTTGGACCGCCCTCCTATGAACATACTGACAATCTGAACCAATCTGTAGGCAGTATTTTAGGTCTGTCACTTATCGTTTGTGTCATGACCATTTTTTTGTAACTGTCATCAGATCCATTAGTCGAGCAGAGCGACTCAGACTCCATTCTTTACAATACTCATGTAGCTGCGCTGCAGGCAGAGAAGCATCACAGCTGCTGTAGCGAGGAGTCAAGCAGCAGCTGGAAAGTTCATGAACACAAACTTTTTTATTTTCTATTTTCAATACAACTAATATTAGTATGGTATGTATGCACACAGATATCTTATCTTTGGATAAAACAATAGATATTTTTACTCCATTACAAGTGTTGCTCCTGCTTTAAGGACCTTTTACCTTTCTTTGATCCCACTGTCAGAGGATTGCCTTAAATTGGCAAAACTGAGAAGGAAAAGTATTTAGGTCACAGTGGCTTACATGACCAAAGTCTGGGAAAGTCAGTGGTTTTTGTCAATTTTGACTGAGACTTAATTAAATATTTTCATGTCCTGGTGACCAATGACATTAGAGTGGCACAAGATAGATAAGGCATCAAAATAACTGCCCAAGTAAGCGCCCAGAGTTGTTTGAAGATAGCTGCTGAGTTGTGAGATCTACTTCAAGAAGGACTCTGACAGCAACCTTAGTATCAGCCCTGGCTTACTAACACTGCACTCTAGAAAATGCAGTACAATCATATCTGTGTTTCTTTGGGTTTTTTTTCCAAAATCCTGCGGTGGTAGTTTTGTGACTGCAACAAAGTCCTGATAAATGAACATCAAAAACCACCTTAAACTAACAGATTTTTCCGTGCTCACTTCAAACACCCTTCATAATGCTTCGAGTGCTAAAACATAAAGGCATCAAGGACGCCTCTCATCTGAACAGGGCAAGGTTAAGTTAGAAGGTGACACACTTAAGTGCAACACCGAGAGACTTCACAGAGAGTTTCAGATTACAAAACTGCCCATTCTCTCCGCTGTGATTTCATAAGAGGCTTTCAGAGATATATCGCTGACTATGTGTGTGTGTACATCTGTGTGTGTTGTGCTGTTACAACGCTGATCCACAAGTCTGAGGGCAACAACACTTGTCATTAAGGCATGTCATTCAGCACAGTGAGGAATCCTGTTTGTAAACAAAGCCATGGCAACCGTGGCACTCTCTCACGCTCTCTCTCACAAGTTTGCACTCCCACACGCAAAACTGACACACACACACACACACACACACACACACACACACACACACACACACAGGGAGCAGTAAGCTTATTCTAAACTAGTCCTCATCTTGTCATCTGCCTGGATATGACCCAGAAATACAGCCACTGGAACAAATAGGCCACTGTCATATTAATCTCCACCTCTGTCAATTGATGGAAATATAATTTGGTGTGTTCACAGCAAGCCGTGTCTGCACGCTTTCCCCATTTCCTCTCTCTCTGCCTGGATAACGATAACTTGACCTCCCCTACACCAACAACACCCCCCGCCCCCCCAGTACGT
>VUQG01020812.1:0-10023 GCA_015106755.1 Etia nguti | reverse complement strand
AATAGAAAAAAAAAGAGCGAAAAATATCTAACACCCTGTAATTGCACACTCAATTGAAAAAGACTTAAACAGGTAAAGGAAAAAGCAAAGCCGGGAGGGAACAAAAAGGTGTATTCACATGCAGATATTCTCACTGAAAAGCTTTGAATGGCAGAGTCTGACTAAAAATGACAGAGATTCTGTAATTGCAGCTTCAGATAAAGCACAGCACTTGGCAGGTAGAGTAAGAGTCTGCAGAGATGTGCCCTCATTTCTACACCGGCACAGCACATATGTGTGTGTGTGAGGCTTTTTAAGCATTCATGCATGCTTGTGAGTGTGTGCGCACTTGTTTGTGTGTCAGACATGCCCTGTGTGTGTGTGTGTTTCAGAGGTGTGTGTGTGTGCGAGCGAGCGAGAGAACGAAATAGGTTTGAAGGGTTAATTAGTGTGCTGCCTTAAACCGTGCAGTGACAGGAAGACAAGACAAGCTGTCCTTGCCAAATTCACCTCTGCACACGCTGCTCTACACACACACACACACACACACACACAGTTGCCTAAGTCAGTAAAGCCAAATCAGTTTTCCCGTTGCTACAGCAACAGCATACTTTTATATCAACTGCAACCTTGTTACTATGGAGATATGTATACAAGAGAAACTCTGTGCCGTTGTAGTCAAGGGCCAGATGACAGCATAGCGTGAGGGTGTGTGCACAAACACACACACCATCCTTCATCCATTTTGTTCTGTCTCTCTTTTACACACACACACTCACACACACACACACACACACAATGCAGCTCAGTCAGAAGAAAGAGTTCAGATTCACACGCTGGTCAAGGAGAGCACAGAGGGCTCTCATATCCCCCCAGTATGATCTCAATCAGCTAAACACGCAAAGCTAGCATTGATCCTCACTATTTGTGCTCAACCTTCACCACCCACCCCCGACACCCTCGGGCGAGATGAAATCTAAAGTCTGTTGGCATCTGTGTTATTAAATCCTCCAGTATTAATTTAGCGCTAATTGAGTGAGGGATTCATTCCCCGTTTACCCCGAGTCTTTAATGGAGTAAAATCGGGATGAGAACCCCGGTATAAAAGACTGTATCAAGTCTTAAATCAAAAGCGAAATGCTGTTCCCACTGGGGAAGCACATATCATCGGAGTGAAAGAGAACTATGAAAGCAGAGATCATCAACTATTGATAAGGCCGAATCTGGTACAGCTGTAGACAAAATACAGAATATGTTTGACTTCAAGTTGGATATGCCTGCAAAGCGCTGATAACTGTCTGGCTGTGAAATAAGCTATAACCACACATGAGAGAGCGAATAATGGGCCTGTATTTACCATCTGGCTACAGTGATGCTGTACATCACAGGTATATACGATATAGATTAGGAAAAAGAATCAGGAGTAAGGATGAAACGGTTCTCCAAATCCATATACCATTACGGGTTTGAGGGCACAGTTTCGATTCATAACTTTTTTTTTTCTTTTTAAACATAAAATGGAATGGCATGTTAGCTGGATCATGAATAATGCATTTCCAGCTCTTCACTACTACAGCTTTCACTAGACTAGCATGTCATTCCACATGGCGATCGCAGTCAGTGTATGTATACAGACCATCGTGGCACTGCCTTATCAAGTCTAACCTGCCAGCTACCATCTCAAACACTTTACAGGACTTTGGAGTTCTGTAATTCCACTAGTTGGCAGTGTTGAGCTTTTTCATGTGCATAAATCAATGCTTTCTATGGTGCTTGCTGAGCTGAGCAAATCATGTTGGAGTTTGTTAATATTGAGCAAAGATTAATTGCACAAAATGAGCTTTAAAAAGTACTGTCTGCATTTACAAAGACAGCACAGGGAGGTCTTTGCATATGTGTTTCTGGGAGTTCTTTTCTCAAGGTGCAAAATATAGGAAGGAGAATATTTAAATCAAGCGCACAAGCTGATTTACTAACATTTGGGACGCACAATTTACTGGTAACTGTGCCGACAGTCCCATTTGTTCTCCCAAAGTACCGCACCGGCAGTCAAACTGGGAAACGTATAATCCTTGTGATAATCTTGTGTAATTTTGCGCATGCATGTGGAAAAAAACAGATGATTCAATAAAAATTGTAAGCAATTTTATATCAGATTTGATTGGTGATTGAGTTTTTAAGTCACTGAAATCGTGCAAATTTGTCTGATGTCCAAAAAATGATCAATGACTAAGCTGAAAATCAAAAATAAACCTTGTTTTCCAAACGACCTTGGAAGGAGCGATTATGCAAGAAGTAACATCCAAGTTCTTACCTGGCTGCGATCTTTATCCACCTTCTTGAAGCACTTGTTGAGCGACAGATTGTGGCGCACTGAGTTCTTCCAGCCTGTAGGGGCGCTTGCAAAGTAAGGGAAATGCTCCAGAATCCAACCGTAGATATCCTTCACCGGCAGCCGCTTGTTTGGCGCATCCTCGATGGCCATGAAAATCAGGCAGCTGAAGGAGTACGGAGGTTTTCGGTTGGCCCCCGCCGCCAAGTCGTACGCCGAGTGCGCGTCACCGAGCAGGGGGTCGTCTGGGGAGGGAGACGAGGAGGAGGGCGAGCGAGGGTGCTGGCCGTCGGGGTCCTGCAGAGGGGAGACGCTACGAAGCCCAGAATGGCTGAAGCTGTTGAGGAGGTCCGTGCTCTCGTGGAGCCAGGAGAGGCTGGTGAGCTCTTCGTCTTCGGCCTTGGAGAAGGAGGCGGACAGGGAAAGGGAGAGGTCAGCCGCCTCGGCTTCAGATGCCGCCGTGGCGGCGTCACCTTGCCGGTACGGCGGGCTCATGCCCTGCGAGGCACTGGCTCCACTACTGGGGCTCTGGGCCTTCTTACTGGGGGGCATGGTGGGTCCCATCCAGCCCAGGGCTCACTCCTGTAGGCAGCAGAAAAAGCCAGATAGGGTGGAGGAAAGAGGGGTTGGGGGGGAGGAGGAGAGAAAAGAAACAACGTTAGCTGATGGAACAGTTGGTTCATTCATTTTTGTTAAAGGCCAAAGGGTGGAAGCACGTAACAAGATTTTGACCACATTCCCAATTAGGCTGTGTTAGATCTGAAGGAGAAAGTATACATCATCATTTCTCTCCTGGGCTTTCTATCCACTTCTGACTGAAACAGCAAATTTAGTGCTTCATCGGTTGAGGAAATCCTGCCCTGTACAACTACCCTCTAATTACTAGCGTACCAGCAAAGTATTGACATTACATGGGGTTGCTGTCATAACATACGAGTACTGTTAAAGGTCTTATAGTTGCGGGGTCACAGAAATTACACTGGTGATTTAACATCTCTCCAGCAGGAGAAAATGTAATTGTCAAACGTGCTGCGACAAATGAGTGCAGAAGAAGAAAAAACCTTTTATCTCGCGGATTTGAAACATTAGAAACGGAGTCCGACGGTCAGACTTAGTTCCACAGCAGGATGTGATAGGGATGCGATGGGAAAATTTGCAAAGAAAAGAGCAAAACAAATTACAGCGTGAGTTCAAACCTGTCCCTATTCTAATCAGACCGTTATTCTGCTAACATAAGAGCGATGCTGTGCTCGTTACACGCAGGCAGAGCGCCGTAATTGAAGGGGAACGGGTCTGAGTATCACACCACAATCAGAAGGCTCGCAACCGGGCCTTTGATTGTCCTCTAGCACAGACAGCTGTGGGAAGGACCCAGGCAGCGGCTACAGCAAAATGTAATCTGCTCCGCTCGCTCTGAACACGTTTCAGAGACTAGACACACATGCCTACTTTTGCTTGGATGCACACACACACACACACACACACACACACACACGCAAACACACGTGAAAATGCAAATCTAAATCTAATCTGCACAGGAGCAGGGGTTCTAAAAGGTTGTGAATGTAAAAGCAGATGAAAACACACACACACACACACACACACACACACACACACACACCATTAGGACATGGGGATTAAGTCGAGATACGTTCTGGCCGGCCCCTGTGTGGTGCGATCGCTCTCTAATCCAAGGTGATCATCAGCCGATCTGTCCCCTCACTCTGGATGATTGACTGACAGCTGTCACCCGTGGCAAGCCGTTATGCGGTGACAACTGTCAACTCGCTACAGCTTTGGCCCGTCGCGTCACCATGGCAACAGAGCAAAACAACTCATCTCCTTTTCTCCTCTGCCGCGTCTCCCTCCCATCTCGCCCTTTTCTCACTTTTCTCCCAGCGCAGATAACTCTCTTTAACGGTGCCGACAGGCTGCAGCGCAAGGACGGAGCTAAATATAGAACGGTGATGTATAGCGCTTGCTCCACGTATAGCCGGCCTGCCTACAGTCACCTCGCCGCTCCATCTAACGGTCTCCACGGGCGCAGGAACACGCTCGGCGAAGCTTTGATCTCGTTTCTCTGTTCTGTCTCTGTCTCTCTCGTCCCTCTTTTCCAGTCCTCGCGCTGTTTGACAGCACGCGCGCTCATTCAACAAGCTGTACCTGTCTGAAGGTACAGTGTTGCTGCACCAATATTGACATTGAGCATAATGAATTCAAATTGCCCCGGTGACGATAGCTGAAAATAGTGAGAGCATAATCAAAGGGATGGGCGAGGTGGGAAGAGTGCTTGACAGGCTTTTCAAGGTGTGTGTGTGTGTGTGTGTGTGTGTGTGTGTATTTATGCATGTGTTTGACAGGCTTGTCACGGTGCATGTGTGTGTTTGTCTTGAGAAGGAAGAAAGGGCATCGGAGTGACATTGTTCCTAGTAGGAGTCCACTGGAATGCAGAGATGGCTCAGATGCTCTCTTTCTCTCTGTCTCCTCTTCCTCCTCCTTGTTATGTTGCCATAGCGGCAAGGGGGCCATGAAACATTACGGCTGACAGTAAAGTCATCTCATTTTACTGTTGCTATGACAACAAACTCCTCACTGTTGGTTGGGGCCATCGCGAGCTGCCGCCCAAGCCTCGTGCCTGAGTGTGCATGTGTGCATATGAGGGGATGCGTGCGTGTGTGTGGTGTGTGTGTGTGTGTGTGTGTGTGTGTGTGTGTGTGTGTGTGTGTGTGTGTGTGTGTGCTACCATGTCTCCCATGGGCTCTCATAAAGCTTAACACACTTGCTTGGCTCTAAACAAACTTTCATGCAACTTCTACTGCGAAGCCCTCAGGACCAACTGCTAAAGGACAAAGGCAGCTATCGCTCAAGTTCAGGCTAAATAACGCTCGCTGTGAGTGTGTGTGCGCGCGCGTGTTAGAAGCATCCTCACATTTGTTTGACAGATGGGACTGTGCTAGTCTCTCTGTCTTCTTCATTCGCTGGATCTCCTTTGTGTTTGCATGCTTTGTTTTGATTTGTGTTCGTCTCTGTTTGGCATGTCCACATTTGGCTTAGCGTGCGCATGTGTTTTTTTACTGCATTTGTCTATGTGTGTGCACGTGCGCATTGGACTGTGAGTACACTTTCTGACTAGCTGTCTAGTGCATTCTTCATGCAAGTGTCTGTGCATACCAATACAATTACAAGCAGCTGAGCTCTGTACAGTGTGCCTGTTGTCACTGTGACCCTGGCACCACACCAGCGCTGTTCCTCTGCACCCTGATAATATGGACTCTAAAAGACACCATTCAATAAGAATGAAAACTCCATCCAAAAGGAAAGTGATGGGCTGTGCACTCGCAAATGTTATGCTTCCATGAATTCAAAATCCATGGGGCTCAGTTAAGAACTACGGATGCACCAATCAGATGCTTGGATAGGGTATCCTGACCCGGAAAGCTTGACAGGGTATCTGTGAAAATCTATGGTGTAACTCGACTGTTTAGGTCATCACCTCATCTCATTTCTGTGGAAGCTGCCACTGAAATTGGAAGCTGGGTATTTCAAAAATTTGAGTTAATAAGTCGAAATTCTGACTTATTTTCTTTTGAACTTTTGCGTCAGCTCTGCCAGTCAGGAAGCTCCATGAAGGATGCCCTTTTCTCAGAAGCAGATGACGCATATGCACGTGCACTCGAAATCGGACAGTGACAGGATCAGTGAGCTACCAATCTGAACAAATTGGCACCACGTTCTTCAGCTTTGAATGCCTTCTAGCGAATGATAACATAGCATGAAGGTTTGGAATCAACGTGTTCATGTCGAACTGTTGGACAGCGGATGCCTTTAGCTTTCTGCTTCTGGGTAACAAGGAAATGATGCAACTTCACAAAGCTTCCTAATTGGCAGAGTTAACTCGAAATTAGTTATTTTCTCAAAATGGCATTTTTTTAATATGTATTTTAAATATTACAGTATCCCATACTCTTGTAAACTGTGCTCAGCCTTTGATTAGAAAACATAAGTGTTCAGAGTGTTAAATCAAATTTGTAAAGTAGTAAACACACCTGAAGCTTTCATTCCTTGGAAAAAGAACCAACCAAACCAACCAAAAGGCTAAATGTGAGCTATGTTTAGGAGCAATTATGTCTTCTTTTGAAAGGGCCTCGCTTTCCGTAAGTCAGTGGGCATGACACAGTATCGACAAAACTAAAGGTCCCCGTCCTGCTGCATGTTTCCAGCTCAACAGATCCTCGGCTTTCAATGTGTGCAACATTAAAAATAAAACATTTTTTTAAATCGATCCAGCGTTTTTCTTGTCATAACTGTAAAAAAAACACGAAGGAGCCGACAAGAGTGCTATTTTAGATTCCAGAGCTAATAGTGGATCAATTAACTTGATTCCATCACAGATTAGAAAAAGGAGGGCAAATTGAAGATTTCAATGAGCTGAACTGAGAGCTAAGACCATTAAGACCTTAGACGAAAGCAGAGAACATCATCTCTCTGAAAACTGTCAGTGACTTTGATGTACCCCTGCTGACCTCTGACCTGGTAGTCTCTGTAGCTGAAGGCAGAGGGGACCGGTGTTTACGCGGAGGGGAGAAGGTTAACAAACCCCCCTGAGAGTGGACAGGCTGTACGCTAATTCATGCGCTCTAATTGACAGTGTAATCATCTCGCGCTGCATTCATGCTCTTGCAGACACTTGTCTAAATCACATGCCACTTTTACGTAATCCTCAGAAGATCTCCGTTCCCCGTTGGCAGCTTTTTCTGTCTTACTTGCAGTCGTTCACAGCGCCGAAAGCCAGAGGAAACATTTCAATAATATCCTTCATTTCGCCGTCTTGTTGTGGAGTCTGCTGTGATATTAGCCAAACTGACTTTCAACAAAATCCCCAAGTCATCAAATTACAAAAAAACCCCGAAACCTCATCAATGCACAAATAATAAAATAAAAGCCAGATAGGCTTGAGACATGCTGTCAGCAGCTCATTTAGGCTCTGCTCTGGGCCTCAGTGGATCAAGCGACTCTTACAACTTTGTCAGTTTGATGGTGGCTTGTGACATACTGTATGTCGTATGTCATATCTTCCTGTTCCCCCTTCTCCTTGTCAGTCTTTACTATACAGCCCAATAAAGCCAGTGCCACGTAAATCCCCCCCTACCCCAGAATGGAGTAGTAATAGTAGTGTAGCAGATAGCAGCAAAGAATAGAATAGTGGCTCGTAGGAGTTATTACTTTGCAGAGGGGTGAGCTGAACCTTGTGGCTCCTCTGGCCACAGTGATAAAGCGGAGAGTCAGATGCACCGAGGCAAAACTAATCTGGAGTTTTGATGACAAAAGGACGACCTTTATCCCTCCTACACATATACCGGATGGATGGAAGGGGAGAGGAAGACCAACAGAGAGAAGGAGAAATTGAGAACTCTCTCAGAGACTGGGAAATAATAACTTCTGCTACATATATGTCAACAAAGGTTGTAGGAACCCTTGTGATGTTCTCAATTTTCAACCCATGAAATCATTCCCCCTGTCCACCCTCTGCATTTCCTGCTTTTCCCTGGCGACAAATATCAGGGCTTCAGACTGCTTTAAGGAAGCGGAGCAGGGCCAATCACATCCTATAAGGTCTCACTGTGTTCTTCTTTTATGTCATCCACAACAGCAAAGAGCTATGGGATGAAGGTCAGGGGTGAGGGTGTCCCTCAGGACGCCTCCTGACCCCTCTGTCCTGGCGGCTGCTCTCAGCTGCCTGGCAGCTAAAGCAGTTGCAAACACATGTGCATATGAACGTGTTACAGAGAACAGCAGTTCTACAACTTGATGGCCTGTTCTTATTTTTTATTTTTACATCTGTTGGCTATTTTCTTTGCTTGTTTGTTAGATTTCATTGCATTTTATCTCAATCAAAATATAGTAAATGTACATTAACTGACCTGCTCTTAGAATATTTAAGAGACCCCTGAAGTTCTTCTGTTACAGGTAATATAGTCAATCATAGACCGTTTTTGATATAAAACATTTACTTACACCATCACGAGTTATGTCTGTATTTAGTTTTGTACTTTGTTTCTATTTATTGAACTTACTTATGGACTGTGGTCAGTAGCAGGTTGTCACAGTCGCCTGTAGATTGCACGGACGATGCTGACTTGCCTGCAAACACTGCCAGCTAACCAGTGAATGCGACACAAGCTAGAAACAGTGAAGGAAACGCCTTCAAAATAAAGGTTGTGCCTTAACAACTGAAACAAACGCATTTCAAAGGGAAACTTTTAATTTTGTGGTGAAAGTTTCTGATTTTCACCACACTTTTAACTGTTGTTCAGCGAGTAAAAAGTCTACAGAGTCAGACCATCTTCTATGTAAACTATAGTCAACTGCAGTAATCTGTTACTGACTAAAGAAATCGCAAGGGGTTTTGCGACCATATTTTACCAAGTGAGTGCCAGCTACCTCAAGCAGCCACTTGAAAAGCAGTCAGGAAATACAACCTAATGACTGGCATGTCTTGATGCATGCGCAATCATCCAGTTAAGTAAATCCCAAAGGGTTGATTCTGTTCAACTGGACGTAGTGTTTTCAGTGACTGAATAATGACTGAAACTAGCACCGCTGAATGAACAATGGGCTGGGAGGTCAGTTTCTAATGACTGGTAGCTACCAGAGAGCCTCTGACCAGTCTCTAGGGCTGTGTGGCTAGGACCTTAAGCCTCTTTTCCACTAGTACCAACTCGACTCCATTCCACTTGGTTTTGGTCCATTACAACTGATTACACCATGTGTGTGGCATTGTTATAGCAACGCAGCCAAAAGTCCCATGACACCATTTGTATATAACACATGTACAACAAAACAATGGAGGACGTCTAGCTGCTGCTCAGTCTGAGGGGACCGCGGTGTTTATTTTTGTGTAGCCATTTCCCGGCTGCCACATTTCAAAAGTGGCAGTTTTGATTTTCGTGCTCTCATGACTCATCGAGCGACGCCATCGACTGACCAATCAGCTCCCTTGGAATTGTGACCGAGCAGGTACTAAAAAAGTATCTGGTATCAAGTACTACCACCTAATGGAAAACCCTAAAAAAACCAAGTGGCTTTAGGTAGATATTTCACTGAAACACTGTGACCTGCTGTTGGAGCTACAGAGACAGAACAAAGGAATTCAGACGGATGTCGTGGAATCTTGTACAGAATCCTTATTACTCTGGTCTGTTAGTTAGGGGATGAAACAACTGACCGACCGACACTGTCTACTCTAAAATGTCAGCCACTTAACTACGAGGAATAAATGCATGATTTGGGTGAAAAGTGAAAATTAAACCTCTTTGGGGTTCAGACAGTTGTTCAGAAAACTCAAGTCAGTGCAAAATATTACCTTGAGCTGTTTGTTCCAACTACTTACTGCCAAAAGCACAAAATCAGCAAAGCTATAATTAATATGGCATAAGAAACTTAACAAAGAAAGGTCAGGACCCTTGTGTTGCAATGCACACTTAATATTGCAAGTTTGAGTCCAGAGCCTGCTCTGCCAGAGGATTAAACGTTATCCCCACTGTCTATTGGCAAACCAACTAAGCAGATAATAAGCACATAATATACAGTATATTTAGGGGAACTGAGCCCCAGAACTTTCAAGTTGAAAAATGAAAACATAAAACACATCAGTTCGCAGGGTCACTGATTATGCTTTAAGACCAGCACCAGGCTGCTTTACTCAAGGAAGC